>CM073731.1:79361530-79628727 GCA_037113605.1 Calophaca sinica
CTCTTCATATACTCCAAGAATTATGTTTTAGTATATATATTGGTCTATGTAGATGACATCATTGTCACTGAAAACAACAATTCCTTTATTCAGCAACTAGTTTCTAAACTTAATGATGTGTTCTCATTAAAAGAACTTGGTACACTTGATTACTTCTTAGGCATTGAAGTCAAGCATCAAACTGATGGCTCACTCATTCTAACTCAAGCAAAATATATCAGAGATCTCTTAGCCAAGACTAATCTCCACGAAGCCAAGTCACTACCAACTCCAATGATTACTGGCTGCAAACTGTCAAAAACAAATTCTGATCCGGTTGCAGATCCCACTTATTATAGGTCCATTATTGGTGCTCTCTAATATGCAACAATAATAAGACCAGATATAAGTTTTTCTGTCAACAAAGTTTGCCAATTTATGGCTGAACCCTTGGAAGATCATTGGGCAGCAGTGAAAAGAATACTGCGATGCTTAAAGGGAACAATAACATGGGGTCTTCACTTGAAACCTATTCAAACCAGAAATTTGTCCCTCACTGTATTTTGTGATGCAGATTGGGGTTCAGATCTTGTTGACCAAAGATCAACCTCAGGTGCCTCTATTTTTCATGGTGATAATTTGGTATCATGGTGGGCAAAGAAGTAACCGGTTATTTCAAGATCTAGCACAGAGACAGAATATAAAAACATGGCCTTAGCTACCTCTTGACTATTGTGGATACAATCATTGCTTATTGAGTTAGGAGTGCCCTTCTCTATTCCTCAAGTATTTTGTGAGAATATGAGCACAATAGCCTTAGCTCATAACCTTATCCTGCATTCCAAAACCAAGCATATGGAACATGACCTATTCTTTCTAAGGGAAAAAGTGCTTCAGAAGCCGCTGAAAGTGTTTTATGTGCTAGGACAGTCTCAATGTGTTGATGTTCTCACCAAGGTCTTGCCTCCTACCAAGTTTGAGAGCTATAGATCCAACCTCACTGTGCGTGATTCCTCTGTCTTCACCCCCAGTTGACTTTGCAGGGGAGTATTAGAGTATCATTACTCTTGTATGCATAGTAAGTGATATAAGAGTTATTTATGCTTTAATGACTTTGAATCATGTGAGTTTAAGAGTAATTTAGAGTCCTTAACTGTTAGAATTATGTAAATAATGTGATTTCCCTTACTTGGTGCTGTTTGAGGCACTTAGGTGCCTTTGTGAGCATTTTGATGTGTTTTGATATTGTGCAGGATTTTATTGAAAAATACTTAGTGCCAACTCTGGTGCCATGGCACCGCACTCTGATGTTAGCAGCCCCTGGTCTTAATGCAGCAGCATAGTTAATTCATTTGAGCTGAAGGAAAGGTCTCTGTCCTTTATAAGGGGTGATGTTGCGTGCGTTTTAGTGGTCCCCTCTGCAAAAGCAGTGTTTCGCTCAGCTAGCTAAAGGACAAAAGCCTTTATTTTTGGACAAAAAGACAAAACTTTCTTGGGATTAGCATTGGTTAGCCCATTTGTGGAGAGGCTATATAAGGATAATGACCTAATCAAGGGAACAGGATGGTTCTGGGATATTCTTTTAGGGCAGCATTTGTCCCTTCCTGTGAAGCAGCCGCATTCTGTCTCCTTACTTCCAAAGTACAATTAACACAAGCTTTAAGCCATTTTCATGGAGAGAAGGACCTTGCACTGTTACTGATTGAAGCAGATCCAGCAAGAAATTGCTGAAGTAGAAGCATCTCTCGAGTTCACAAGCTCGGATTTACTTCTGTTTACTGTTTTATTCAAATTTTGTAATAGTTTCTAACTCTCACTCTAGTGCCATGTATTCGGTTTCTGGCACCAGTTCCTGTTGCTTTGTTTTTAAGCTCATTATGAGCTAATTTTCTTAAGCTAGGATGATGTGATTTTGTATTGAACCTGATTGGTTAATGTCTATCAGTCTTTACCTTGGTACTTTTGACTCATGCGCATTTATTTCTCATATGCTTGACCTAAGCCTGATCAACTTTTGTTGGGTACTTGTATGTTAGGTGCTGAAAGATAGTAACATGCTGAATTCATGAGTTAATATAAAGGATATTAATTAAAAGACACTTTAAATGATTTTGATTAAACTATACATAGGAAATCTGTCTTATAGGTTGTTCTTAGCCACACTAATTAGACAAGGGAGAACATAATGGGGGCTTAGACATAAGGTACCCTTTACTTAACTCTGGTGAAAGTACTGAAAGGTACACACATTAGTGCCCTGTGCCCAGGTGCCAAATGGCACTGACTGATGGCATTGGCTGATAGCGCTGGAACCAACTTGGTGAATATATGAATGAACTGATTCCTAACTGCTTTTTATCCAAAGTTTACTTAATCAATTGCTAACACTTTTCTGTTTAAACAATATAATCACAAAAACTTCATGTTTATTTTCTCTTTTTTATTATTTACTCACTAACTTACTTGCTAAAGGAAAAATTTGTGAAAGAACTTAATCAATCATCGTGGGAATGATCTTTCTTACTCTTTATTACTTGTTCACGATTGTGTATACTTACACAACTACATTTGTTACCAACTGTAAGCTAGTGTAGGCCATCATCCATTATATAATTCCCTTGTAAACTAACTAACTTACTATAAGTTAGTAAGAGTTCGGTTATTTCCCAGCTCATTCTCAAGGCTCTATATATAGAGCTTCTCTCTGTAAGATTCAAGAAAACTTGCAATTCAATAATTCATGATCAATTCATTCTCTGTCTTCACACTCTGTTCTAAAATGTCAGGATTAGGAATTTAGGTTCTATCACTAGCCAATTGTCCATCCCTCTCATTTTCTTTCCCTACATATGATGTTACATCCACACACCTCCTTTCTACAAGCTTCTTTGAAGAGTGTTTGTGTGAGCCATTCTTATTGTCTTCTATTTAAGTAAATCAAGGTTTCATGTGAAGTACTTGCAAGCAAGCCATGGCAGCATCACTGTCAACCACAGCAAGCACTAGCACTGTTCTTAAACCAACCCCTTTCCTTGGTCAAAGTAGGGGAACCAATGCCAACCTTCTTAGCAATGTTGTCCCAGTGGGAACCGGAAAATATACTATGGTACTTTTCCAATATAAAAAGGAAAAAATTTTAGTGTTTTGTTTTTTTGGTAATTGTGTTGTGGGGGCTTATATAGTGATTTTTTTGTGTGTTGATAAATGAGCAGGGAAATGAACTATGGTATGGACCAGATTTCCCACTCTTTTTCACTCACTATGAACGGGTAATTCTGATATGTTTGTCTGGCAAAATCGATGCAACCTTTAATTGCTTACACTAACTCCAACGAGTCATCATTGCTTTACGGATACCGAAGAGCCATCATGATAATTTCAACAAGTTTACCACTTATGCTGACCAATTGGATAGGGATATGTTTGATAAAATCAATGCAAACTTTGATAGCTAACACTAACTCCAAGGAGCCATCAATGTTTTACGGATACCGAAGAGCTACCTTCTATCTCTCTCTTTCTCAAACGCTATTCCACTCCTTCTGTCTCTCTCTCTCTCACTTAGATTTTCGCCCTTCTCTCTCTCACCACACTCTTCGGCCTCCATCTCCTCCCTCACTCATCTCCCTCCTCTGTCTCACGAAGTACTTCGGCCTCCCTCCCCTGTCTCCCTGAACTCACTCACCTCCATCCCTCCTTCACTCAAGCTCCAGATCTGTCCCACAACCACAACCATGCGATTCCGTGACCATGCACATGTTGCTGTGAATGATTAAAGCTCCGAATTTGTGCACCGCCACAACCACGCGATTCAAGCTCCGGATTTGTCCCACAACCACAACCACAACCACAACCACACGATTCTGCGGTAGCAGTGCTCTGTTTTGAAAATAAGGGCCTTGATGGAATGTCTGGGGCTGAGACAACGACACAGAAAGCTCACGGCTGATTATTTTAGGTTCTTTTTTCGGTCTCCATCATCCCCGCTCTCTCATTTCCTCTCTCTATTTTGTATTTAGGTTGTTATTTTAAATATGTCAATGGAGGTTCTGAGTTTATGTGACAGCAAAAACGGTGACCCCTTTTATTTTTTTGGTTATTCTCTCCCCTCTCAGGTATGGTTTAGAATCCATTTTGATTTGTGATTTATGGTTTTCTTTGAATCGTTCTCACACTTATCAACCAATGAATCTTTCTCACACTTGCTCACAACCTTGTCTCACTTTGTCACGCTTTGTTTCTGGTCATGTTACTTGGTCAAGGTGTGATTTTTATGGGTTATGGGTTTTTTTGGGTTCCTGGATGTGCTACTAGAGCAACGCAGACACATTCACGCTTCCATTTTCAATTCCCAATCTCACTCTCAGGTAAAACGCTTTTCCGTTCCACATTTACATCCTTTCATGCGTTGAAGTTGTGTCACAAATTTTAACCGAGTTAGGTCAATTTTTTTTCTGGCTTTGTAGTGTAGTTCTTTTTTATTTTTATTGAAAAACAAAAACAGTGACATGATTTATTGTGTTGGTGAAGCACACTATATGTTCGAACTGTTTTATTGTGTTGGTGAAGCACACTATATTTTTCCATTTCTCATTTTGGCCCAAGTTTTGTGTTTCACTGTCGAAGGATGAGATTGAACAACCCTCTTGGGCATTGGTTGGGACCATACCCCCCAAGAGGTCCAAGAAGAGGCCCAGAATTCTCCAGAAGCAATTGGACACAACTCCATCATATCAATTACCTTTTGTTTTGTTTTGTTGGCACTGCTCTAAAATTAAGTTTTTTTTTTCCTTTCAATTATGTCTTTCTGTTTTGGTTAGACATTATTTCCTGGATTGTGGCTGCCTGAGGTCCTGCACACCTTGGATTAGTTGTCAGAAAGATAGTAGTATTAAGAGCTTAATGTATCTAGGTGTTACCATGATTTGTTGATATAAGCAATTTATATTTAATGTTAAATTTTCAAATTTTTCTCACAATAGTTCATTTATCTATACAATACAGGTGCAATAATCGGTGTTCTCCTATTTCAAAACTATGCATCAGGTAGAAGAACACTTGGTAACGTGTACATTAACACTTGGAAGATTGGTGTCGGAGATTTTACTCAATTGCTATCTCATATCAAATCCAGACTGTGATGATGTTATATTATCTTTTATATTTTATTTTATTTTATTCTATGTGATTTTTCACATGTTTAATATTGTCATGTCCAGTATCTATATGTATTTATTTGTTTGCATTTGCTTATTGAATTTTATGATTTCTTTCTTTGTTTCAGGTCAGATAAAGTTGTCTCAAACTGTATTAAATTTGTATAATACATACTTGAAGGTCTTAAGTGTTAATTTCTATGTTAAGGATGCAATTTAAGCAATCTTTTCATCACTATAGATTCACATATCTAATCTTTTATCCAACAATGCTTTCTATGTATTGTTTTTCTAATCGCAGAAGTTCATCTTTAGATTATCGTTTATATTGGCTGGTCCAAGTGGGCAAATTTTTATTGTGGGTAATCCAAGCAATGAGGTTACAGTTGGGCAGCTTGTTGTAAGTAGCAGAATTCATGCTCCTTTAGAATGATAGAAAGAACTAGCATAAAGTAGCAGAATTCAATTAATCATATAAAAAGTCATAGACTGTGAGCATTTCTATGTCTTGTAGTGCTAATAAGCAATAGCATGTCATGCATGCTTGCCTAGGAACCACTATAACAAAAGCAGAGGGGAATGCAAATTGACTGTTGTTGTGGTATAGTTCTTATTGTGTTTGTTTAACATGCTACATTCTATTCATTTTGTTGCATAAGTACGATACTTTTTAGGTGTATATATTTTTCTATCTTCCATGGCTAATGTTGTGTTTTTATCTAATATACAAAGGGAATCACTAAAGGCTTCTTGGGATAACTTCTGTTTTTGTGCCAACTATAATTGCAGCTTGACAACATGGTAATGGTATCTCTTGCCTTTTTCTTTTGCGGTAAATATCGCACTTAACAAGAAAAATTACATGTGCTAAGGTTGATTAATTTTTTTTGACCCATTTAGGTACTTTTATCTACCCATGTCAAATTTTATTGTTCTGATAGGTTGATAGATGACCTTTTTCAGTGGTAGTTTGGCTTCTTTTTCATTCATGATCTATTTGTTTTTCCCTTAATACATGTGTACTTCATACACATATTTAACCTCTACTGGTCAATACTTTATAACAAAACAAAATCGGTATGTTTCTATTGGATTGTGCCCAGTCATTGGTATTTTTTTGAGTACTTTTTTGAGTCAAAGCATAAAATTTGTATTCAAGTAGACATATTCCCTGTCTCTTGAATTTTATCCTAAATTGTTGGATTAAAATACTTAATTAGATCAGGGTGTAGTGTGTAACACCCCAATTTTTAAGAAAAATTGTTTTAGCAATAAAATCCCAGTTACTTGAACGTAAGTCGTAGAGATTAATCACCTCAATGATTTACTGGGAGTACGAGGAATTATTTTGACTTATTTTACATAATTTATTTATTATAAATAATTAATATTTATGATGTAAATTCAAATTAATACAGCGTAGACGTATGCTGCTTTTAAAGTAAATTCTTCAATCAAAACTTTAAATAAGTTTTTTGTATGGCGCGGTAACGCGTATTTTTGTTGACTAAGAAAGTGATTGAATTAAATCAAGATAAAATTAAATTTGAGAATTAATATTTAATATTAATTCATGGTTCAAAATTCGTTGAATAATTTTTATGAATATTCCCGTATTTTGATTTGCCGGGTAATGTTTATCTGCAATAAAAATTTAAAATAAACTACGATTTCGATGAAAATAGAAATGTAACTTATTGTGATGAAACTTGAGTGTTTTTAATTATTTTTATAATTATATAATTTATTTATCACGCGGTGAATTAATTTCTAAGTAAATTACTTTTCGTAATTAATTGGCAAATGAATTAATCGGTAACGCGATTACTCGACGCCGTATTTTTTTTAGGACACTCAAGACTCTAGGATTAGGGGGTAATTATGAGAAGAGAGATTAAGTGTCAAGGATTGGTGATTAGATTAGAATATCTTCTCCTAGGTGCCTATGTGTCAAGTTTACCTTGGTTAATTAGAAAGTGCTTTTCCTAAATTAATCCTAACCTAGTAAATTACCAACATTAATTTATTATTCCCTCCTCCTTCCTTGTGATCAGCGTTACCCTCCCCATTTCCACTCATTCATTCATTTTTTTTTCTTCTTACTTTGGCTCCAAGTTATTCAATGTAAGGTGTCACCTATCTATTTGTCCTAAAACAAATACCCTAGCTTTGATCTTATCTATTAAGCTTTATTATTTGGATTAATATTATTTTTATCTCCTTCCTTCTCTTTTACTTGGATCAGGCGAGACCCCACCCCAATTACTCTCTTATTTTATTTTATTTTATTTTTCTTTCTTAAATTAACCAAGTGTGAGTGTTGGAAAGCCACATGTTTCTTTTGGTCCAATCCTTCTCTCTTTTTGTTTCTTTTGTCCAGATCGTGGTATCCTTCTTGAATACCCAATTTCACTTTTGTTTCATCCATTTTATTTCCCTACTCTCATTTGTTTATTTGGGTTTTTGAGTGTTGGTAAAATAAGAACAAAAAAGCAAGCTTTATTTCTCTCTTCCTTTTATTTGTTCAGCCGAAGTTCCCACCCCCACCATCTCATTTTATTTTATTTTTCCTTCAAGTTCCAAGGGTGAGAAAAAGGAGAAAAACCGCTTCAATCCTTTCCTCCTTGTTCCTCCAGCCGTAGCCTTCTTCAAACATAAACACCCTCATTTCTTCCACTTTCATTATTCATCTATTACCAAATGTGTGTGTTCTTGGAGAACAAAGTTTATTCTCCTCCTTCCCTTTATTTTCCAGCCAAGAACAGCCCCCTTTTTGAGCTCCAAATTTCTTATTTCCTTCTCCATTTTTGGTGCAAGTTCATGATCAAGTGGGTAAGGGTTTGAGCTAAGATTTTCCCCCTTTTTTTTGTGCCGAACCGTGGCCTTTGGTAGGACTAGGAGGTGATTTATTTGCTTAATTTCTTATTTAATGCTTTAATTATGGTTTGATTATGATCATGAGTTAGATGATCAAAGTTTCCCCCAAATTTTGGGAACCCTAGGCCGATTGGTCCAAGGAAAAGGGGCTTTGTGATTTCTCAAGTGAATCACTCAATTAATTTGGGGTTCTTACTCCCTAATGCTTGATTATGTTATTTTTGTTGTTAATTTTGGTTTTGATCAAAGGAAATTGTGATTTTGGGGAAAACCCATGATGCTTGAAGAGCAATGATAGGGTAGTGTAATTGTTTAATGGCTTTGTTTTGTAAAAATTGGAATGTTTTGGGAAAAGAAACTAGGTGTTGAGTGATGGGCTTGGTTGATTTGAAAAGTTTGTAAATTTTTCTCTAGTGTGTGTGTGTGGCCGATAGCCTAAGAGGCTAGGAAAGAAAAAAAAAATTGATGCTTTTGACTTAAATTAATTACATTGTGTTGTTGTTTAAGTTTGGAAAAATTTGGAAAGGATTTGATTGGATTTGAAAAGTTTGTAAATTTTTCTCTAGTGTGTGTGTGTGGCCGATAGCCTAAGAGGCTAGGAAAGAAAAAAAAATTGATGCTTTTGACTTAAATTAATTACATTGTGTTGTTGTTTAAGTTTGGAAAAATTTGGAAAGGATTTGATTGGATTTTTGGAAGTGTTTGGAATTTTAAGGCGATGAAACACTTAAGGCAAATTGGGATCCTTGTAATCCCAAGGCCAAGTGGAGCCTTGATTAAGTATTAGGATGAAAAAGCATTTAATTTTTAGAACTTGTTTTATGATCCAAGTTAAAAGAAAATGAGCTTAGCCTTTAAAACCTTATCTTTCAACTTTATGTGGTATTTCAAGTGAGTTTTAATATTTAAAAACATTTAATTTCAACTTGCTTATCATTTTAAGTGTAGGTGTTTATTTAGAAAGATCTTTGGGATTGAGTAACCTAGGGGTTAGAATAAACCAATACCTAGGAAATTATTTTTGGGTGGACTAGAATTGTACTAAGCTTTGATGTGTTGTTTAGGATCCTTGAGGAGTTGTTCGTGCTGAGTAGGTTGTGACATGCTTGACACTCGAGCTGTTTACTTTTGGTAAGGGCTCTTCACATTCTATGTGTTTAGGTTTTGTGTACTTGTGCGTAAGGGCACTTCACATTCTATGTGTTTATGTTTTGTATAGTAGGCGTAAGGGCTACTTCTAGATATACCTAGAGTTTTAATTTTATATGCTGAAATGTGGGTTGTGTTATATGCTTATGTTTGCTGAATTATTGTGAATTATGAATTGTTGGACTGTTGAATTGATTATGTGGTATATGTGGAATCTGTGTTATCAAGTGGAATTAATATACTGTGGTGTGGTGTTGGATAATTGAATATTTATTTGATTATGCAATGTTGAAATATCATATACATTTGATATGTTCATTGGAGTAGGCAAAATGCATTGTCATGCATGTGGCGTAACTTCGACCTGAATATCCTGGGGAAGTGGAAATGCCCCAAAGCCAAAGGAATTCAGAAACGTCGTTAATTTAACCCTATGGAAAAGTATCGATTGGGGACATACCATGGCGTACCACGATTGACCATTCAGGGTATTCCGGAATCATAAACAGCAACATGTAGTGGCATTTGTAGAGCATTTATGCATTCTTATTGAATTGAATATTATGTTCTATCTGTATAATAAGAATTGTTATTGTACATGTTGTTGCTATTGTATTTGTTTGTGTAAGAAGTTGACCCTTGCCCGTGGTTCTTTCAATCAATAATTGTAATCCAGATCATGAAGATTGCAGAGTGTTCGAGGTGGTTGACAAGTATAGCTGAGGATAGGCCTATCTGGCTATCCGCCTTGTGTGTTAGTTTGAACTTACTAGAAGTCTAGTAAGTGTTGTAGCGTGTCGACCAGCTATAGGGTGTCTCATGTTTTTAATTACGATGTTGTAATAAGTTTTCCATTATTCCAAGACTTTGGATTGTTTGTGTGAAATGAGTATTTAATATTGTTTGCATGGTTGCTAGAATCCGTTTATGATGTTTTATTTATTCAACACTTTTCAAAAATGTTGCAGTACTCTGATTGCTATTTTCTTAAAAGAAGTTTGAAAAGAAAAAAAAAATTGACTCATATTTTGAAAACCTTGCAAGCAGCGTATTCCATTTACGAAAGAATATTGAACTGGCAAGAGTAATAGTTAGTTTAGAAGTGCTCGAGGGACGGGGTGTTCCATAGTGAACTTGAATGGATCTATTTTAGTTCATATTTTTCTCACAGTTGATGTTCAAAAAATTACAGCAAATTTGTATGACTATTATTTTCATGTTTTCCCTTTGGCTTATTACTTTAGGTTGGTACCAGAATGTGCTATGGTCTGTTCCAAAGCTTTTTTTGTAATGAAGATATAATAAAAATATCATAAGATTGAAGGGACAAAGTGTGATTCAAGGGTTTTGTCAAATACTATGAGGATTGTTTCTTATTCATTCCTATAACATAATAGTAATTTACCTGTCTGCTCATGTAAGTGAAGAGGATCTCATTTATATTTTTTTTTGGTACAAATTTTATAATATTAATAACGGTTTGTTAATGGCCCATTCTTGACAATGGTCTTCTGTGTCCTTGGGATATATATAAAACAGATGAAGTCTCAATAATCCTTTCTTTCTTAGGTGGTTGAAATTATCTAAGGGATACATTTATGTCTTACAGGTACTTCATGCATTTGTTTGCTCTTATGTTGGGAGGGTTATACTCTTTTATGTTCTTAATTCTCTATTCTTTTTTCTGTTCCAGGATGCGAAAATTGATTGAGCTTGTGGAAATGATGAAAAAGGGTGATGCAAATATTTTTCTGGGAGCAGAACCATGAAATTTCATCTGAACTTCACTACTGAAGTTGCATTTCGAGGAAAAGACTCTTCTTTATATGCTAATAACTGAAATCTTTTGTACGATTAGGAAGAACGAAATGATAGAGAAAATATTTGTCTAACTTCTTAGCCACATGATTATGATTTGTTATATATTGGATCTTTGTTTATGTTCTTAATCAATGTTTTAGTCTTTTGTTTATTAAAAGGTGAAATGTCCACTGAAGTTGCATACATGCAGCACATATATAATGCAACTGGCTTTTTAATGGAAACATCTCATATAGTGAGGATAGATAAGAAAAGACTATGGGATACAAAATAAATATGTGAATCTTAATTTTATTTTGACTTTAGAATTTGATTAGATTGTGAGTGTCGTTATAGTTTCTTGGAATTCGTGTTGTGGTTGAGTGTTGCAGTAACTAATTGATATTTTAAAATATGTAATAATTGCTATTGGATAACGTAAATTTGGTGTCATCATTATCTATCCCATACGTTTTTTATGGCTATTTTTTAGTGTGAAACTTAATTTTCTAACTTTAGAATTTGTATAGAATGTGAGTGTCATTACAATCACTTGGAATTCGTGTTGTGGTTGAGTATGAAAGTAAACAAGTGATATTTTAATGTGTAATGACTGTTATTGGATAACGCGAACTTGGTCCCTTGGGCTTGGAATTTGATTAGATTGTGAGTGTCATTTTAGTCTCTTGAAATTCGTATTGTGATTGAGTGTTGCAGTAAATAATTAATATTTTAAGATGTGTAATAATTACTATTGGATAACGTGAATTTGGTGTTATCATTAGCTACCTACACGTTTTTTATGGCTATTTTTTAGTGTGAAACTTAATTTTATTTTGACCTTGGAATTCGATTAGATTGTGAGTGTCATTATAGTCTCTTGGAATTCGTGTTGTAGTTGAGTATTGCAGAAAACAATTGATATTTTAAAATATGTAAAAATTGCTATTGGATAACGTGAATTTAGCGTCATCATTATTTATCCCACATTTTTTTATGGCTATTTTGAGTGTGAAACTTAATTTTCTGACTTTGGAATTTGTTTAGAATGTGAGTGTCATTACAATCACTTGGAATTCATGTGTTTGGTTGAATGTGAAAGTAAACAAGTGATATTTTAATATGTGTAATGAAGACTATTAGATAACGCGAACTTGATGCATTAGACTCTGTTTTGTGGTTGAGTGTAGTAGAACAAAACAAATATTTTAATGTGTAATAAATGTTGTTGGATAACGCGAACTTGGTCTCTTAGACTCCGTTGTTTTGATTGAGTGTGGAAGTAAAAGTGATATTTTAAGATGTTTACTAATTGTTATTGGATAATGCGAACTTAATATTCTTACCTTGGAATTCGTTTACACTTTGATTGTCATCTCAATCCCGTGTCATACTGAGTGTTATCTTACCCATGATATCCTTAATCGATTGGCCACATAGAATCAAATTGAGATTTGTAATTATCGCTATTGGATTTTGATGAACAAAAAGCCATAGGTGTCTCGAAATAATTGATCTAATATGGCATATCGACGCATGGCCCAATGTATGCACACATGGCATGACAATAAAAGACCATGAAATTAAAAGTGGGAAGTGAAGTTTGTTTCGGTATTACTAAGAATGATCCAATTGTGATTTATTTTATCGCAGATTCGAACTATTAGTGCCATGTTACTGCAGTCTTATGTAACAGGACACTTATATCTCTTTTTTTGCTGTACTTTTGGGACTTTTTTATATTTAACGAACTATGTACATAAGTTTGGGACATTTAAATCTCTTTTTTTGCTATACCTTTTGGGACTTTTTTTTTTAAAAAAAAATTAACCAATTATTTGCATTATGAAATTCAACGGTTGTAGTGTAAGGGATATAGGTTTTTTATTTTAAAAATAGAAGTATTTGTTCTTATGCTGATGAAACATAGTTTATGTTATACCATATGATAGGTTTATTTTTGGTTGTTTTATACCTTCAGTTAGTCCATTTATGTTATAAATTACTACTGCTGAATTTTTGTATGTCCTTCAAGATTTATACATGTCCTTTATTTTTTACTAGATAAAGTTCTTACCCAGTACATTATTTGATGATGAATTTATCATCTATACTCTTAACACATTTTTCTCCCATGCGTTTGTCCCGTGTATCGCACGGGTACACACACTAGAAATAGCAAAACAAAAACGATAAGATAAACATTTATGAGTTACGACATTGACGGGCAAAAGATAAAATGTGGATAGAAAGATGAGTTGGAGATACTAAAATCTTTTGGAGCCTTCCCATTGGTTGCTCCAAACTAGACATTGCCCACCACAAACAAACTTGCCACTCTTGTGTTCCTAACCACTCGTCCATCCCTCTCATTTTCTTTCCCTACATATGATGTTACATCCACACACCACCTTTCTACAAGCTTCTCTGAAGAGTGTGTGTGTGAGCCATTCTTATTGTCTTCTATTTGAGTAAATCAAGGTTTCAGGTTTCACCTGAAGTACTTGCAAGCAAGCCATGGCAGCATCACTGGCAACTACAGCAAGCACTAGCACTGTTCTTAAACCAACCCCTTTCCTTGGTCAAAGTAGGGGAACCAATGCCAACCCTCTTAGAGATGTTGTCCCAGTGGGAACTGGAAAATATACTATGGTACTTTTCCAATAAATAAAAAAGGAAAAAATTTCAGTGTTTAGTTTTTTGGTTGTGTTGTGGGGCTTACGTAGTGATTTTTTTTTTTTTTTGTGTTGATAAATGAGCAGGGAAATGAACTATGGTATGGACCAGACAGAGTGAAATACTTGGGACCCTTTTCAGCTCAGACCCCTTCATACTTGACTGGTGAATTCCCAGGTGATTATGGATGGGACACTGCTGGCTTGTCTGCTGACCCTGAAGCATTTGCCAGGAATAGGGCTCTTGAGGTCTGTTTATTGGACTTAAACTGCAATGGAGTGTCTCTTTGTTATTCCTTTTATTAGATATACAACTATTAATTTGTTGAACAGTAATTTTTTGCATTAATTAAATCCTAATTAAAAAGGTAGCAAAGTTCTCGCTGAAATTATTTTAATGTTTGTCTATATACAAGTCTAATAAACTAAGCATGCTATAACTGCTTTCAATTGAAGCTTTTGCAATAGTTGATTCCTGATATAGTATATCAGAAGCCCTGTGACCATGTTAAATTGTTTGTGTGCCTTTACTTACTGGCTTAAGTTTTTTGTTCCTTTCCCCATAAAGATTTAAGCTGTTTATAAGGCCAAATTGCCAAAAATTTCTTGTTTCTTTGTTGTAAGAAGGAATAAAAAAGTAGTTTTCCTTTGCTGACATAGTATAGTAGGTTCTAATTGATTGGTTTTTCTTTCTAAACAAAAATAGTAATGAACTTAGCTTTAACAAACAACTAGTGCTAGGAAAACCACCAGAAAGAAAACTTCAATTGCTTTGTTGTAACAAGAATGTTGTTTGTTTGTGGGCTTATACTGTTATACTATTTGTTCATTTATTTTAGGGTGCAACTATTAACACTCCCATTTTTTCCAGCATACACCCCTTCCGGAAGTTAACTTCCTTAGATTTATTTTTGGTACTCATTTTGCCTTTTCGCATGTTTATTTGCGGACAATTTTTATCGTCCTCAAATAAACTTCCGGAAAAGTAGGGGTGTATTATCAAGGAGGTGTTAATAGTTGTACCTTTTATTTTATCTGTCTCAGTGAGATATACTAAAATGTTATCTGAAATAATTAAGGTTATCCATGGACGTTGGGCTATGCTTGGAGCACTAGGCTGCATCACTCCAGAAATGCTTGAGAAGTGGGTTAGAGTGGACTTTAAGGAACCAGTTTGGTTCAAAGCTGGTGCTCAGATATTCTCAGAAGGTGGACTTGACTACTTGGGGAACCCAAACCTTGTTCATGCACAAAGCATCCTAGCAGTGCTAGGCTTCCAAGTTGTTCTGATGGGTCTTGTTGAAGGATTTCGGATCAATGGCCTTCCTGGAGTAGGAGAGGGTAACAACCTATACCCTGGTGGTCAGTATTTTGACCCTCTTGGTCTTGCTGATGATCCTGTCACTTTTGCTGAGCTAAAGGTTAAGGAGATCAAGAATGGTAGGTTGGCTATGTTCTCCATGTTTGGTTTCTTTGTCCAAGCCATTGTCACTGGAAAGGGACCATTGGAGAATCTTTTGGATCACCTTGACAATCCTGTGGCTAACAATGCTTGGGTCTATGCTACCAAGTTTGTGCCTGGTTCTTAAAAATGATTTCCCCTATGCCTGCTTTGTATGAATGGCATGACATGGAAATTTGTTTGTAGTATTTCTCAGATTAGTATACTTTTTATGGTACATTTTAAATCAGAGGGATCCCATGTTAGTCTGTTTAAACAAACTAAAAGGCATGGCAGCATTAAAATCAAGAAAACATGGTCCCAAGAAATGTGCTTGACGAGCTGTTGCTTACCGATAGTTTCATGAACATAATACGGAGACCAAGGTTTTAAATCATGGTCGTGTTGCGATTCTTAATATTGTGGATGTCAAATTTAGCCAATGCGGTCTCAATCACAGTGGTATTGCAGTTGCAGAGATATCGAAAATCTTGATATCGCGATCCAAACCTTGGTGGGAACCAAGATGTACTATGCTAAATGGTCATTTAATGTGGTCCTTCAGCATAAATATTGTGTTTAACAGACCTCAACCATTATTTTACCCTCTTCTAATCATAAAATCAGCATCACATTACTAAGTTAAAAATTAATAGTATATTATTTTATTGGACTTAACAAACGCTAAGGAAAAACACTAGACAACTAGCAAAAAGGCATGCCATGTAAATTAGAAATGCTAATATCCATTTTAGAGAAATATAATGGTAATTCAATGACCAATATTCATGTGCGGAAAAATATGGAGCTCTACGAACGGAATGTTTATAAGTTTAACCAACACTCCGGGAGAGAGAGAACTGTTCATTGACATTAAAAAGCAAGTAGAATTTTTTTTCCCTTGCATTGAAGATACCAACACTTGAGTATTAATATCTTAGAGGTCAGCAACAATATACATGGGCTATTACTGGTTTTCAACCAAATAAAGGAAAAAATAATAATATACATAATCAAACTAGACTCAATCCTACAAGTCTACAACTATGCACAACCTTTGATACTTCCACCATGCAACAAAAATTGGTAGATATACAATTTCATTCCCTTCTCCAAGTAGCACAATGGGAACACTATTAGCAAGTGTTGAAGCAAGATAGCGAGCTATAAAAGAAGATATTCCTCAAAAGGACAGTTTATGACAACAATCATTTTGCCATTTTTGCCAAGTCTTCAACATTTCTGTACTTCAGCAAAGATACTGTTTGAAAACTGGATGCTATTATGCTCTTAACTTCCCCCACCATGTCCGCCGACTTTTTTCGGTTTCAGAAAGCCTTGCTTTTGTCTCCCGTAATCTAACCTTGTATTGTTTCTTCCATCCCTCAAATCTTTGTTTAATTTTCCGAAGTTCTTCAATGGAATTAGTGTTGGCAGACTGACCTGGTTTAACCTCATTCAGGGCTTTAACTTCATCATCAAAGGTCTGTCCTCGCTGCTCAAATTCTTTCATCAGATTGCTGACTGTAGTCAAAGTGCCATTAGCCTGCCTCCCTATATCAGAAACAGAAAGACTACCAGAAAACTTCATAGGTGTGCTCCCACCAGTTGTTCGAGATCCCATGGAGGTAGTATCTTCAGAATCATAGTAGCGAGACGACACAAGATCATGTCTTACAGGTTGAACAGTGCCATTCTCAGAAGCCAGGCTCTTTCTAGCAGAAACAAGACTCATCTGCATTGAAATTGCAATTGTTAATGACAGCTGGAATAATTATTAGGCAAATTATTAAGGCTATCTGTAGTTATTATTTTATCACATGTTTATTGCGTTGATGACGTCATCCACGGGTCAGGCACACAACCGATCAAATTGGGCGGTCCGGTCCGAGTTTTAAAACACTGATTGTAACTTCCAAAAAAATGAGGCCTTGTCTAAAATGAAAACTTACTTGCAAAGATGCCATCTGCTTTTGCCATGCCTCCTCCATTGATTTCATTTTTGCCTCATATTCAACCCTCTTTTTCTCAGATTGTTTTAGCTGTTCCCTCAATTCAGTATTTTCCTCTTCCTTTTGCTCCACAATTGCTTCAGCCTTGTAAACCCTCTTTTGGAGTTCTGCTAAAGCTGAAGGCAGGTTCTGAACCAGCTCTTTGGACAGATCCTGCTAAACCAACAAGAAGAAAGGATCTTCATCATGAGTGGATGGGAATTTTAGTATTATAATGAAGACAAATTATTGGGAAAAAAACTCAAGTCCCACATAGACTAGAGGTAAGGCCTAAAAAGAGTTTATAAGTAAATGACACCTTTCACCTTACTAGCCGGTTTCGTGGGGTTGAGTTAGGCCTAAAGCCAAAATTCAAGATGGTATCAAAGCTTATCCAAATTCCACTAGGCCACTCACCGCATTATATACACACACAAAGCCCAAGTGAGGAGGTGTATTGAAAAAAAAAAAAAAAAAAAACTCAAGTCCCACATACACTAGAAGTAAATGACACCCCTCACCTTACAAGCTGGTTTTGTAAGGATGAGTTAGGCCTGAAGCCCAAAATAATAGGGATCTCAACAAAAATATTGTACATTATTGGGAAAAACTCAAAACGCAAGTCACACATAAACTAAAGATAAGGTCTTAAAAGAGTTTATAAGCAAAGGGCACCCCTTGCCTTACAAGCCGGTTTTATAAGGATGAGTTAGGCCCAAAATCCTAATTTAGTATCGAAGCCTATCCCAGATCCATTGCGCCACCCACCACATTATACGCGCACCAAATCCAATAGTGCTGGACGTGAAGGGGTGTACTAGGAAAAACTCAAGTCTCACATAGACCAAAGGTAAAGCCTCAAAAGAGTTTATAAGCAAAGGACACCCCACACCTTACAAGCCGGTTTTGTACGGATGAGCTAGGCCGAAAATCCTAATATGGTATCAGAGCTTATCCTAGATCTGTTGAGCCACCCACAACATTATACACGCATCAAGTCCAATAGTGTTGAACGTGAGGGGGTGTATTGAGAAAAACTCAAGTCCCACATAGACTAGAGATAAGGTCTCAAAAGAGTTTATAAGTAAAGGGCACCCCTCACCTTACAAGCCGGTTTTGTAAGGATGAGTTAGACCCAAAATCCTAATATACATAAATGGAAATTACAAAAGGTAAATAAGAAAGATGTGTATTAAATGTTTATGCAGAAGTTGCAATATGCTGAAGGGGAAATTAGTACTTGGTGCCATTCAGCTAGGAGGCTTACGTAATTGTATAATTCCCGCAAAAATGAAGACAAAGGAAACATTTTGGATATCTGGCAGTTGACTAGTAAAAGCTGGCTGCAATAGAGTTTTCTTTTTATGTCAAATGTAAGGTAAATTTATAAATTCCAACTGAATCATAAATTGCTCTAGTTTCCACAAAGGTTATATTAGTATAGTAGTATATTTATATTTAAATGGTAATATATATCAGCTAAATCAAATCCACCCAGCTTGAATCCTATGATTTACATCTCCCTCTATTTCTCTATTGCTTTGCATGATAGATTCGAGATACTTAAAACCGTGTGCCAGTTTCCACCTCAAAGCTGATGCTAGCTGCATCATGTCGAACACGGATTTCATATATTTAATTTTACTTTTACTTAAACACAGAAAGCAAGTGATTCCAAAGCTTCCCCCATAACTCTAGTTTACAAATCTGTTCTCTTTCTTGACACTCCCACTACAACAGTATCATATGCAAAAAAAATGCATTGAGACACAAACTCATGGATATGTTGGGTAAGAATGTTCAAAGCTAGGATAAAAGGACAACAACTCAAGGATGACCCTTGGTTAAACCTTAGTTTTAGGAAAATCCTCTTGATGGTATCATCTGGATAACGAAATCTTTTATTTTCCGGCACCTTCTCCAAGACTCCTGACTCCCTATTATAGGCCTTTTCTAAGTCAATAAAAATCATGTTTAGATTTTTTTTGTTTCTTCTTATCTCTTTCCATCAAACCTCTCAAAAGGTACATTTATTCCATGGTTGACCTCCCAAGCATAAAATCAAATTGGTTCTTTGGAAAGTGGGTCTCTTGTCTTAAACTTCGATCAATTACTATCTTCCATATTTTCATGAGATTCTCACTCCTACCAATTATTCTCTCCCTTAATATCTATGAAGTTATCAGCTACCAAATATGGATAACGTACTTAGTTTCTTGCTAATTTCAAACAATACATACCGTTGGAGAATCAGGCCCAATCCCGATAATATTCTCTTAGATTTTATTTTATATTTATTTCGTCAGATTTGATTGTATTTATTATTAATTAGTATCTTCTATTTTAGGAAATCATTAATGTATTTTTTTCTATATAAGCAGCCTTAGTCTGCTGAGTAATACAAGAAAGTATTTTCTTCCCTTGTTCTCTACATGGTATCAAGAGCTCTCGATCTTGAGGGTCTCACTTTCGCGTAAAACCCTAGTGGGTACTGTTCATTACGTACGGCGGCTGTTCATTCCGTACGACGACACTGTTCATTCTGTACGGCAGTATTTTGATCAAGGGATTACTCTTTCTCCTTCCTCATGACGAAAAACAACAACTCAGGGAAGCAGTCTCCTTCAAGCTCATTTCCATTCACCAAGGAACAATTAGACCAACTGTACAAGCTTCTTGAATCTCAAAACCCTTCTTGTGCAATAGCTCAGAGAGGTAATTTTCTAAATACTGTCCTCCTTAGTGTCAGTCCCAGTCATGCTTGGATCATTGATTCAGGTGCTACCGATCATATGACTGGAGAGTCGAGTCTGTTTTCTTCATATAGTCCCTGTACAGGTAACCAGAAAGTTAAAATTGCAGATGGCTCTCTTTCAGTCATTGCGGGAAAAGGTTCCATAGTTCTATCACCCTTATTAACTCTTAAGGATGTCCTACATGTCCCTAACTTGTCTTGTAATCTTTTGTCAATTACTAAATTAACTCGAGATAGTAACTATCAAGCTAACTTTCTTCATTCTTATTGTGTTTTTAAGGATTTGAACTCGGGGAAGACGATTGGCAGTGCTAAAGAGAGTGGGAGACTTTACTACCTAGAAGATGGAATCGACTCCAGACCACAAGTTCAATCTATAAGTCCTGTTTTGAATCTATTTTTGTTTCTAGTAGTAATGATGACATTATGTTATGGCATTTACGATTGGGACATCCAAGTTTCCGCTATTTGAAACATCTTTTTCCAAAATTGTTTAATGATAAAGACCCATTTTTATTTCATTGTGAAATCTCCGAGTTTGCAAAACATCATCGTTCTTCATTTCCGATTCAACCTTATAAAGAATCTAAACATTTTGCAGTTATTCACAGTGATGTTTGGGGTCCAAGTGGGATCAATACTTTTTCTAATAAAAAGTGGTTTATAACTTTTATAGATGACCACACTAGACTTTGTTGGATTTACTTGTTAAAAGAAAAATCTGAAGTTGGACAAGCTGTCAAAAACTTCTTCAAAATGGTGCAAACTCAATTCCAAACTAATATTTAAGTCTTTAAAAGTGACAACGGGAAAGAATATTTCAACATGATTTTAGGAGATTTTTTTCTTGAAAATGGTGTTGTGCATCATAGTTCTTGTACTAATACACCCCAACAAAATGGGATTGCGGAAAGGAAGAATAGACACCTCCTTGAGGTGGCTCGTGCCTTACTCTTTGAAAATAAGGTGCCAAAATACCTATGGGGTGAGGCTGTTTTGACTGCTGCATATTTAATTAACCGTATGCCATCCAAAGTCTTACAATTTCAAACTCCTCTCAATGTTTTCAAAAATTGTTTTCCCTTGGCTCGTGTTTCAGCTGATTTGCCATTGAAAATCTTTGGGTGTACTACTTTTGTTCATGACCATAAGCATCTAGGAAAATTAGAACCACGAGCTATAAAATGTGTTTTCATTGGTTACTCCTACCCAAAAGGTTACAAGTGTTTTGATCCAAAATCCAAAAAGGTTTTTGTGACTATGGATGCCACATTTTTTGAAAAACAACCTTATTTCAGTGACATTCATCTTCAGGGGGGAATCCAAAAGAAGATTCATTTGAAAAAGATTAGTTTGAAAACACCATTTTTTTTATAATGTTTATTTGTTACAAGAGCCTGAGACTGATTGTGTTGCACCAAAAGAAAATGCCCATGAATCCTTACGAACCCATTCCCACTATGAAAGAGGTTCTCATTGATTACGGCGACATCTTTAAATCAAAAGCATGACCAACAAGCCTGTGAAACTGGTGATGAATCAACCGTAATGCCACAACAAAATGATTCCCATAAAGAGACAAGAAATAGGTTCAATGATGGTGACAAAACTTGGAAGGGAAAGGTCTTGAGAAGAAAAACCATAAGAAAGGAAATAAGGAACTCACTCTCCAGCACTGCCAAGAGTCCGAACCAAGGGAAAATCCACCTAGTGAACCTGACACAGGTAAGTCTTCTTCTGAACCTATAGGTCATGATGAATCTTCTGCAATAGATCTCCCTATAGCGCTTAGGAAAGGTATTAGATCTTGTACTAAGCATCCTCTATCCAAGTATGTGTCATATTCTAATTTGTCATCCTCTTTTCTTTGCATTTACCTCTCGGTTATCTCAGAGAAATTCCAAAAATGTACAGAAGCTCTAAAAGTTCGAAGTGGAAGGAAGGCGTGTTTGAGGAGATGAGAGCCCTCGAGAAGAACAAAACTTGGAGAGTTGTGGCGTTACCAAAAGGAAAGAAAGGCGTGGGTTGTAAGTGGGTTTTCACCGTGAAGTACAACTCGAGATAATTCCATTGAAAGGTACAAAGCTCGGTTGGTGGCTAAAGGCTTCACCCGGACTTATGGCATAGACTACTCGTGAGACTTTTGCCTGTTGCAAAGTTAAACACCGTCGAATTCTTCTATCTCTTCTCGCCAACTTAGACTGCCATGAATCAACTTGATGTGAAGAATGCCTTCCTCAATGGTGACTTAGAGGAAGAAGTATACATGGACTGCCCTCCCTGGCTTTGAAAGGAAATTTGCGTCAAAGGTGTGTAAGTTGGAGAAATCACTTTATGGCCTTAAACAATCTCCAAGAGCTTGGTTTGAAAGGTTCACCCAACAAGAAAAGACAGGATACACTCGAGGACAAGCGGATCACACATTGTTCACAAAATTTTCTCCTAATGGAAAAATCGTTGTTTTGATAGTCTATGTAGATGACATCATCCTCACCGAAATGATACGGTAGAAATGGAGAGATTAAAGAGAAACTTAGCAAACAGACCGAGATCAAGGATTTGGGAGCATTGAAATATTTCCTTGGCATGGAGGTTGCTCGCTCAAAGAAGGAATTGTAGTCTCCCAAAGAAAGTACATTCTGGATCTCTTGGAGGAAAGCGGGATGAGTGGATGTAGGCGTGAGACACTCCCATGGATCCTAATATGAAGGCCGTGGGAGAAGGGTAGTGTTCAGGTTGATATTGGCGGATACCAGAGGCTAGTTGGTAAACTAATTTACCTATCTTACACCAGGCACGATATTGCATTCTCTGTGAGTGTTGTAAGTCGGTTCATGCACTCTCCCTATGAAGAACATCTTGAGGCGATATCTGAGGATCTTAAGATACTTAAAGACCAACCGGGAAGGGCTTGTATTTTAAGAAAAGCGATGAGAAGAATGTTGCCATCTTTACTGAGATCAGATTAATGGATTCGATTATCGACAGAAATCCACAACCGGATATTGTACCTATGTGTGTGGGAAATCAGTTACTTTAAGAAGTAAGAAACAAGGAGTTGTTGCTAGAAGCAGTGCAGAAGCCGAGTTTAGAGCAATGGCTCAAGGTATTTGTGAAGGCTTATGGATTTACAGAGTCTTAAAGGAACTTAGAGCGACAGTTGATCTACCTTTGAAGCTCTATTGTGACAGTAAGGCCGCAATAAGTATAGCTCATAATCCTGTTCAGCATGATAGGACCAAGCATATTGAGATTGACCGCCATTTCATAAAAGAAAAACTGGATGTTGGAATTATCTGTTTGCCTTTTGTGACTTCTAATCAGCAAACTGCGGACATTCTGACCAAGAGCTTGGCCAGGCCCAATTTTGAGCGGTTAATAGGCAAGTTGGGCATGACAGATATCTATGCACCAACTTGAGGGGGGCTGTTGGAGAATCAGGCCCAATCCCGATAATATTCTCTTAGATTTTATTTTATATTTATTTCGTCAGATTTGATTGTATTTTATTATTAATTAGTATCTACTATTTTATGAAATCATTAATGTATTTTTTTCTATATAAGCAGCCTTAGTCTGCTGAGTAATACAAGAAAGTATTTTCTTCCCTTGTTCTCTACACATACCAAACATGAGAAACTTAAATAGATACACCTAGTCCTTAGGCATTCAAAATACCTTGGTAATCTTGATTTCCCACAAGCTCATAGGCATTTGTCTAATAAATTATATTGAATGATGGGTCAAAAATGAACTGAAAATTACATAAATTTAAATTTGGAACACTAATTAGCCACAATTTTTAGTCAACTAGAAAAAATAAGAATAAGAAAACCAGTTTTTAGTGTATTACAACAACTGAAAAATAACCAAGTAGATGGGGTTATCTAAATTAAATCACAGTAAAGCAAGACTAGATTTAAACGCGTAGTAAAAATACCTTCACTTCTGGCATCTTAACACGAGACTTCCGTCTAGGTTTTGCAGTTTCATGATATTTCCTCAACTTATTGATGTGACCAGAATCCCTTCGAACCAGCCACCCACGAATTACTGCATGAAAAGGAAACAAATAATAAGCAAATCAGATTCAACACCGATTTGGAAGGTAAGTTTGACAGAAAACAGAACAATGCTAACCAGATTGAAGTAGTATAATTGCATGGATCTCCTCAAGATTTTTAGAATAAATTGTCATAGGAGATTTCATCATAACACCATATTTCCTTCTTGTAATTTCTCCACGAATAACTGCAATGTGAAAAAAATAACAATTTAGAAATAAACTAGAACCAAGGTTATGAACAATCAATTCTGACCAGAATTTTATAATATGAGCCTCCAGTTTAGGCATATAATGTTCTTCATTGAATGAGCACCAATGAGGTCTTAAAATTATATTTTAGAAGCAGAAGCCAAACTGCAGAGGTATTTCTATTTCAACCAATATCAATTATGCTGTTATGAAAATATTTAGTTGAGAAATCAGCATTAAAATAAAGAAAAATATTCATATCTCCTACTATCAGTAGATAGTTTTTCTAAAAATGAAACCAATATTGATACTGGCAGTACATGATTGCAATGTTGTCACTCCGTTCTCAAGTTCACAGAAATAACTGTGGGCTTGATGACCACGGAAGCATTTCTGAATCCCAAGTGTTCCCTGCAAAAACTGTTTTCTCTTATCCTCCAGTGTACCAATCTACAAAACCAACGAGAGCACAAGAATAACCAAGTCAAAAAAACCACAGTATGAAAGACTATAAACTGAAGGTAAAACAAGACATAACAGATTAAACATATAATTTGATATTCTGCCAAGCAAAAATTAATGGTTCAAAAACAAAATATTAACTTAGTAAAAGTGTTGGTCGATAAACTCTCAATGGCACCTCAAGTGTTATGTCAAGCGGCCATGCCGGGCATGGCATGACCCATCTTTTTGCCTTTTAACTCAATAAGTAGTGTACACATACAGCACTTAGAAAGTTCAGTTATGATAAGTGCAGTCAAGGCATGAATGTGTCTCCAATGCCACACTATGGACAAGTTATAAATTTAACTTAATATGATTCAGGGGGGAAAATACAAAGTAAAATCCATCCCTACAAAGAAAAGTTAGACATATACCTGCCCTGCTCGAAGATACAGTTTTGTGTATCCAACTTGGTACATTTCAGAAGGGATATTAAACTGTTGCAAAACTGCGACGGAGATGCTTAACGGATCCTGAGATACATTGGTCTCAGAAAGCAGAAACCCATACCTAGATTCATCAAGGAACTGAAATCAACCCATCATTCAAGATAATTTAGATGTTAGAATATGTTGTGTATATTGGGCCCAAGCCCATTAGTCTCTTGTGTATATATATACCTCACTTTGTAACCCTATTCAAATTATGAAATACATTTCTCTCATATTTCTACATGGTATCTAGAGCCAGAACATAATCAGGTGGCTGCCAACGTTTTCCGGCGAGCCTCTTCTCTTCCTCGCGACATCAAGTTTCTCCGGTGGTATCTTTTTCCGCCGACCGGATCACTTCACCGCCAGCACCACCCAGTGTTCGCGCCGAGGCGAGTCCGACGCTTCAAACCTCGCCTCCATCGGAGCTCCGACGCGCCACGCCACGCCGCTTCTCCTCCGGCGACCATCTTCTGTTTTTCTTAGATCTACTTCTCTCCGGTGCTCATCTCCTGCCAACTCCACCACCGTTGGACTCCTCTCATCAAGGTGAGTCCGGCCATCCAGTTTGTCGCCGCCGCCGCATGCCATCAAGCTGATCAAACGCCGAGCCACTTTCCGGATCTGTTCGACTTATTTTTCGTGAGGACTTCATTCTTCTTTGTTATTTTCTTCTACTAACATCTTGAAGATCATCTATTTGGCTTTTTCTAGTTTTCTTTGTCTTGAAACATGGCTGGTTCATCTTCTTCCTTTAGTTTGGGCTCTTTTTCTACCTTTTCATCCACTCCGGCCATTACCTTGAGAAAAGTTAATGGGCTCTTCTAACTATATTCCTTGGTCTAAGACTGTTGAAAAATGGTGCATTGGTCAAGGGGTAAAGAAACACCTCACAACTAAGATTGATGATGTGAAGGCAGAGGAGAAGGAAAAATGGGAACAAACTGATGCTTTGTTGTGTACTCTGTTATGGCAATCTATTGATCCATCCCTTCATAGCATCTATACCAACTTTGACACTTGTTATGAGCTATGGACTCAAGCCAAATCTCTGTATACCAATGACATTCGTAGCTTGTATTCTGTTGTTGACAAATTAATCAGCCTTCGTCAACAGAATACTACTATTGATGAATGTGTTGGTCAGATGTCTTCTATCAAGGCTGAGTTCAATGCTCTTCTACCAGCTGGAAAAACTATTGCTGAAGAGCTTGCTCAGAGAGACAAGTTCTTTATGGTATGTACCTTGGCTGCACTGAAGTCTGACCATGCATCTGTGAGGGACCAAATCCTTGCCAGCCCGACTGTCCCTACATTGGATGAGGTTTTCTCTCGGCTTCTTCGTGTTTCCTCTGTGTCTGCTGGTCCTGTTGCACCGGATAGCTCAGCTTTAGTTTCAGCAAATGCTCAGCGTGGTCCTAAGGAGGACCAAGGTGGTGATCATCGAGGAAACAATAGGGCACCTCGTCCTAAATGCGCTTATTGTCATAGATGGGGGCACACTAAGGAGAAATGCTTCAAGTTGCATGGTCGTCCTCCTCGGGCTAATCTTGCCCACAATGAGGACAACCCGCCTGAGCAACCAAGGGACCATCGATCCAAAGATGATCATCACACTTATGGGGACTGATTATGATGATTATTTGAGGTATCGGGCATCACAGCAGTCCTCATCATCCAGTGTACCTGTTGCTCATTCTGGTAATTCCTTTGCTTGCGTGTCCCAATCTTCTGTTGGACCATGGGTCCTTGATTCTGGCGCTTCTGATCATATCTGTGGTAATTCCCTCTTACTTTCTCATATTAATTATTCCACCGGTCTGCCTTCTATTACCTTAGCTAATGGCTCTAAACAGATTGCTACTGCGATGGGTAGTGCCACAACCCTTACCTCTATTCCTTTGAACTATGTACTCATGCTCCTAAATGTCCGCTCAATCTTGTTTGTATTAGTAGTCTGACTGGTAACTTAAATTGCACTGTCTCATTTTCTCCTAATTCTGTTGTTATTCAGGATCGTAGTACGGGACGGGTGATTAGCGCGCAGACATGAGTCACGAGTGCATCTTATCTTTCATCACCATCGGTTGCACCGCACTACTACTTCATCTCCGAGCTTCTCCACAACCGTTTGGGACATCCAGTCTATCTAAGCTTGAGAAAATGGTTCCTGGTCTTTCCTCTTTGTCAAGTCTTAATTGTGAGTCGTGTCGGCTAGGTAAACAGTCTAGAGTGTCTTTTCCTAAGCGTGTCAATAATCGGGTTCAAGTCCCTTTTGCTTTAGTTCACTCGATATTTGGGGTCCTAGTCGTGTTGTTTACGTATGCGGATTTCGATTTTGTAACCTTCATTGACGATTATTCTCGTTGTACTTGGTTATATTTAATGAAAAATCGAGTCTGAAGTTTTATCCATTTTTGAGATCTTTTGTCTTTGAAATTAAAAATCAATTTCATACAAATATTCAAGTCCTACTGAGTGATAATGCACTGAGTATTTTTCCACGACTTTCACTCAATTCATGTCTTCTCGTGGAATTATACATCAGTCTCTTGTGCTTATACACCTCAGCAGTAATGGGGTTCTTTGACGCAAGAATAGACATTTGATTGAGACAACTCGCACTCTTTTACTCCATCATAATGTTCCCATTCGTTTTTGGGGGGATCTTTGTCATTCTGCATGTTACCTTATTAATCGCATGCCATCTTACATTTTGCGGCCAAAGCCCTCATTCCATACTTTTTCCTAACCAGGCGTCATATTCCCTTACTCCACGCACTTTTGGGTGTGTTTGCTTTGTTCATAATATGATGCCTGGAAAGGATAAGTTGTCGACCAAGTCAATCAAATGTATATTTCTTGGTTATTCTCGTGTTCGTAAAGGTTACAAATGTTACTCTCCCGGATACTAACAGTATTACCTATCTGGCGATGTCACCTTCTTTGAGTCTTCACCGCTTTATCCTTCATCTTCCACAAACCCATCTCCATCCATGACAGAGGTTCTACCACTTCCACACATTCCTCCTTATCATCATTGGACTCCAACAGCTGTAAGAACCAACCAAATCGATCCTTCTACGGTAGAGGTCCAACCAACTAGGCCGCCTTACAGGTTTATCGTCGCAGAGTTCGCCTGACCGGTGATGCTCCCTTAGCAGTCCTCTTGACTCATCTCCCCGCTCCAACACCTTCCTCGCCGAGGATCCTAGTGACGATCTTCCTATTGCCATTAGAAAAGGTACTGCTCCACTTGTAATCCTCATCCTATATATAACTTTCTTAGTTACCATCGTCATTCACTCCATATTGTGCTTTTATATCCTCTTTGTCTGTTGCCTCTATTCCTAACTCTATTAGGAAGCACTTTCACATCCAGGATGGCGTCAGGCAATGATGGATGAAATGTCTGCACTTCATACTAATGGCACTTGGGAGTTGGTTCCTCTCCTCCAGGTAAAACTCCCAGAGCTTGTCGTTGGATTTACACCGCTAAAGTTGGCCCAGATGGTCGGGTTGATCGCCTTAAGGCTCGTCTTGTTGCTAAAGGTTATACTCGAGTTTATGGCCAAGATTACACCGATACCTTCTCTCTGTTGCCAAGATGTCATCTGCTCGCTTATTCTTGGCTATGGCCGCTATCCGTTCTTGGCCTTTGTTTCACTTGATATTAAAAATGCTTTTACGCATGGTGAACTTCATGAGGAGATCTATATGGAGCAACCGCCTGGCTTTGTTGCTCGGGGGAGTCTAATTTGGTTTGTAAACTTCATCGGTCTCTTTATGGTTTGAAAGCAATCCTCGTGCCTGGTTTGGAAGGTTTAGCACTGTTATTCAGGAATTTGGAATGTCTCGTTGTCATTCCGATCATACAGTATTTTATAGGCATAACTCTCAGGGAAAGTGCATCTACTTGATAGTTTATGTTGACGATATTGTCATAACAGGAGATGATCATGATGGCATTGAAGAGTTAAAGAAACACTTATTTCATCACTTTCAGACCAAGGACTTGGGCTTACTTAAATACTTTCTGGGTATTGAAGTAGCTCAATCTAATTGTGGTGTTGTTGTTTCTCAAAGGAAGTATGTATTGGACATTCTAGAGGAGACTGGTATGTCAGATTGTAAGCCTGTTGACTCTCCTATGGATCCTAATGTTAAACTTCTTCTGGTCGTGGAGCCATTGGTGATCCAGGCAAGTATCGGAGACTAGTTGGTAAGCTAAATTACCTTACTATCACTCGCCCAGATATTTCATTTGTTGTTTACGTGGTGAGTCGGTTTCTTCGATCTCCTTGTGATAGTCATTGGGATGCAATACTCGTATTTTGAGGTATGTAAAAGGAACTCCTGGACAAGGTCCATTATCACGAAAACAAAGGTCATTCTCAGTGATTGGGTATTCGAGATCTTTGATTGGTGGATCCCCTATTGATAGACGTTCTACCTCAGGATACCGTGTTCTTGTAGGAGGTAACCTGGTCTCTGGAAAAGTAAGAAGCGAGGATGTTGTAGCTAGATCTAGTCTTTGAGGCCGAGTATCGTGCTATGGCCTTGGTCACATGTGAGCTTATTTGGATTAAGCAACTAATTCATGAGTTAAAATTTACAGGTCTCTCAGGATGAAGTTGTTTTGTGATAATCAGTCGCTCTTCACATTGCTTCTAACCCAGTCTTTCATGAGAGAACTAAACATATTGAAGTGGATTGTCATTTCATTAGAGAGAAAATTTTGTCTGGTTGTATTGTCACTAGTTACATTTGTTCTAATGATCAATTAGCTGACATTTTTACTAAGTCTCTTAGGGGCCCTCGAATTGGGTTTATTTGTAACAAGCTTGGTGCATATAATCTATATGCTCCAGCTTGAGGGGGAGTGTTAGAATATGTTGTGTATATTGGGCCCAAGCCCATTAGTCTCTTGTGTATATATATACCTCACTTTGTAACCCTATTCAAATTATGAAATACATTTCTCTCATATTTCTACAATTTAGAAACATGGGAAGTTTCTCAAATTTCAACTACCTTCTGGAAAATTCTTGATGGGATATTCGAGTAGGATATCCAGATCTCGAAATCCTAACAGCTTCTAGAACTCCACAACACCTGAGCTGTTGTAGGACAAGTTCGTTGTCATAAATTCCAGGAAGCTTCTTAGTATTTGGCTTTATGCAGCGAATAAAGTGAGGTTTGGTGCCCTCCAACTGATTCATCAACTTGAACAATTGATCCTAAAAGTATGAAACTAGTTAGATTTATTTTTCTCTATTTGTCACTTTAAGCATCATGCCCTAATCTTCTGTAAAAAGTCAAAAATAATAATTTCTTTCCAAATTCTAATAAAGCAGCAGCTTAAGAAGTGCTACAAGATTACCTTGAACTTTGTTGCAACACCTCGCTTCTGTAAGCCCAGTGCGCCAACATGGAAAGAGGAATCTGCATGCTTCTGAGATTGATTAAACATTTTGGAGAACAACTTCAGCAGTTTACAATTACATGATGACAGGAGTTGAATGGAATCAGAAGACAACATATCTCTGTTCTTTTCTAGAAAGCCATTTGTGTCATACAAAACCTGATAGAGGTCCAGATGTCAGTAAAATCACAAACTAAAATAAAAATTGACTTTCATGGATACATTCTGCACATTCTGAATAACCAAAGGCTCAGAGACAGAAAATTAGCCAAAAAACATTGGTCATAAGTAATAGCTGCTTGACAATAAGAGTTCCAGCCATAAAACACTTGCCAAATGCTTGCATGTTTAACATCTTAATGATATTTTGCAGGTAAAGAAAGAAACTGAAAACAAAACTCTTCTTAAGTACAATATAGGAACAAGGAAGGGAGCAAAACACCATGTTTAGAAACAACTTAAAGATCACATTTACAAACTCACACCTTTTGCAAATCACATGCTGGATAAGAGTATATTCCAGATAAGATAACATAAAAAAGAAATAACTATAACAGATCTTAGTACCAGGATTTCTCCAGTCTAATCTATATCAGTGTCATGAATTTTTTTACATTATATTCTAGTCCACTACATGCAATATTGTGGAAAAGAATGCAAAATTTAAACAAGTAAATTGAAGTATTTATTTGAATTTAAAAGTTAAAAAGAAGTAGATTTTGCGACAACTAAATTCCAGAGCTCCCTAGACACTGGGCAGAAACTAACCTCCCCTGCATAGTGACGAACATTGAAAGCGCTGCCTCTTTCATCTTTGAAGCAAGGATTAGCACCCAGGTGATTCTTAAGTTTGTTGGAAAATGTTAAATCCGAAGCCTCAAGGAAATTTGATTCCTCATCCAACAAAGAGAGTAGACCGAGAGGTTTCTGCACATTTTGCAACAGATAACGTAATTACTACAGTTATCAGAGAATAATGTGAAGCAGCTAACATTGGACCTGAACACAATTTTTTATAAAATAAAATAAATCATCTATTTTAATGAAAAGGATGATTCCTGTAAATGAATGAAACTACAATTATAATAGCAGCTTGATTTCCAGGGAAAGTAGATTAACTCTATAACATTAAGAAAACTAAACCAAATAGGTACCTTCTCAAATAGATCCAAGCAATCTTGATTGTCCTCAATATCTAATACTGTACAATCTATGCCATCCGATTCACATTCCTGATAAAAAATGTAAATAGCAATCATGTTGTTATGCATATCAAGCCTGTTGAAGAGCACAGGCTTAGCATGTCATGTTTAACCTTATATATGAGCAAAAATAGCATCTCTTCTCACTGGATTCATTTTTCACTCCGATCAGAAATAGTCAATTTAGAGCTCTACAATAACAGTACCAAACAACTGACTCTTTGATAACATATCCTTCTTGATTAAACTATAATGTGTACATAGCATGCCACTGTTTAATCCCAATGAATGTATTTTTACAACAGAGCCAACATGAATGACTATGGCATTACACTGTTTGTTTCATTAGTATTTGGCAAGAAGTTTGGAATAAGAAGTATTAAAACTTTAAATGCAAGGAAAAACTTTTCTAGGAATTCACACTATAGCATTCGTAGACATTAATCCAGAGAACAACATTCAAGGAATTATTTAACACCATTTCATTCAAATTAGAATGATTCGACATCAAAAGATCCAGCAATATTATCATTAACACAGTTACTGACCTCCTGCTCAAGTTTAAATAGATGCCGATTAAAATGTTGCTGAAGCCTCTCATTGGCATAATTTATACAAAACTGTTCAAAGTTGTTCTTCTGAAATAGATAAATAAGAAACTATTAGAACATGTACCACATTCTTTGAAGCACGAATATATTAATAAAAATTGCACACCTGGAATGATTGAAATCCATAAATATCAAGGATACTTATGGTTTTCTCTGTAGGTTTTCCACCCACTTCAAGTGACTTGTTAACTTGTTCTACAAGCCATTCAAACAAGCTTGAATAGATAAATTTGGCAATTGCATCTCTTGTTCCATTTGCCTGAACATAGAATGTAAAAAACATAAATAAATAACATACATATATACATACTGAATACAGAGCATTTAGAGCAACAGAAAATAGAACAATTGAAATGTTTTGAGTAATAATAGAAACCTGCAACAATGTTAAACTTTTGGCAACAGTATCCTTGTCAGATTGGATTTTGTGGGTTGATAATGCTGCCATTAATTCCTGGGAACTGCAACCCAACAGCAAGGCAGCAGTGGTTACGGCTGCAAAAAGAATTATATAAATTAAATTCACTCTTAAGTTCTGAGTAAAATTTCATGTCTAACCTCTTAAACTAATATGTCAGTCACAGTTAAACCTAACCACTTTAAAATCCTCTCCGGCACAATACAAAACAAAATACTTTTAGTTCTTTACAGTATATGACATTGCAAAGAATCCAAGTGAGTCCCAGTATGCTTTAAGAATTTAATGACACCGAATTAGCCTACACAACACAGCACAAGGTGCAAATAGTCCATCAAAAGGCATGCTACAGACTCTATGTATCTTACCTTCATCATTCACAACCTCAATGTGATTTTCATTGTCAGTAACTTTGAATGATATATTTCCGAGCCATAGTGTTGCAGCAAGCATCTTAAAGGTCAGCTCTTGGTCCTCTTTACAAATTCGAACAGCATCAAATGCTCTCTGGTGGAATTGCAGATGCAAAGGGGAAAAAATGACAGATCTTAAGAGGCCATAAAATAAAGTTAAAGAGTTTATTACAAAGAGTTTATTATAAACCAAACAAACTGTCAAGTAACATACCATCAGCTGATGAAAGTTTTTAGCATCATCAACACCATCAATTGTCACACAGTCACTCTGATTTAGATATTTATATTCACTGGCTGCTCTAAGATTCAGTCTCTCTGCATAGGAAAAGAGAATGATTCCATAAGTCAAAATATTTACAAATTCAATTACGGTAAAGAAAACACACTGCAAAGAAAACTTAACAAGCAGAAATTTTTGCTAACTAATGTGTAATAAAGCAAAATGTCTGCATAAAATTTGCATAGAAAATCAAAACGGGCAAAGGAGGCCTACAGATAATACCGGAAGGATCAAATCCAAATTACATTTAAAATAGATGGTCTGAAGGATGGTAATTGAACAGCTCAGTTGTCCCAAAACAGTGATATAGTGGTCAAAAGATTTGAACTTTCACTTACTCTCAACAGTTAATGTGTTTTATATAATAGTTTTGTTGTACTAAAACATAATATATTCAATGACAGATCACACTCATTGTATAGGCATGCCAACTTCCATATTGGTAACATAAGGGTAAGTAAAACCCCAAAAAGTATCCAGATGCACGAGCTGAGAACTTTTTGAGCATCAAAATTCTTAAATTCTTTCACAATAAACAAAAGAATGGGCTACTTGGCTCTTTAAAGTAAACACTATGATCATTGCCATTTCAACCCATTGCAAAAAAACCCTAAATAGAAACAAATATGCCATATGCAAGAAATGTTCGTGTGACAGAAAAGTATACAAGTATACAAAAAGGTTGATAGATTTATCAGAAAACATACCTTTAAGACTAGATGGAGATCCAGCACAAAGTTGATAAAATATATGATACGTCCTCTCACCACTGGCCAGTTGAACAACTCTTGACTGCTCACGGCAAACATGTATTATCATAAGCAACAAAAGATAAACATTACAGTTCAACACTTGGTTCAAATAGGGCATCACAAATTACCTTTTCCAACAAATCTGCTTGAGTTAGCATATGGGTTGCCATATGATGAACACAAAGCCATAAAAATAAGTCAACTCAGTAACTGCAATAGAAATGGAGATCACAAACAAGTACATGTGCTGCAAAATGTATAGCTTGAATGAGCTTACAGGTTTGAATTTTAGCCCCACATATTTTACCCGTGGCAGTGAAATAAATTTCAATAAACTTCCCCTGCACGATATTGAAAATGTATATCAATGAAACTGCTCAGGCTTTAAATATCATCCAAAAAGTGCTGCATAGCCTTCAATAATTCAAAGTAAGTCTAAAATAGCAAATTCTATGGACATCCTTGTTGGAAAACCTTACAAGCTGTAGAAATTTTAATAAAACAATAGCAGGAGTAAGTCCCATTATACTGAAAAGAAAAACTTACAAATCTGCTAGAGTTGTCATTCCTTGAAGTTTTTGCATTCCCAAAAGCTTCAAGTATACAATTTGTCTGAAGAATTTCATTTGCTATCCCACAACTGCCACCACCAAGAGAAGCTAAGTATTGCATAGCAATTTTCGCTGTCTCTGTCTTCCCAGATCCACTCTCGCCACTGCAAACAAATTTCTAATGGTGATTTTTTAACAAGTGTGCTAGAGATTATATTTATTACTACTATGACAATCCAATGCCATCGAGTTCGGGAACATATATTTAAGTATAATGCACAAAAAGAGCCCCAATTTACCAAGGTGCTCACCTTATGATAATGGACTGATTTACTTCATCTGCAAGGTACAAAAAAGACAAATAGAAAACCTATAAACATGTCATTCAAGTACAGCACAAAAATTTCAAAGGAAGAGAGAGAGAGGGAGAATTCCATTCACCACTTATCATCTGGTTATAAGCTGCATCTACCATAGCATAAACATGAGGACTATCAACAAATCTCTGCCTATAAGTGGAGACATAATCATTTCCATAAATATGGAGATCTTTGAAAGGATTGAGTGCAATTAAAATGGGCCCTGCTTTACTCTGCACACAGAAAGAGGAAGCAACTTATGGGAGCATATAGATAATCACCGAAGTAAAAGAAAAAAGCCAGAGCAGTCATACATACATAAATCATCTGCCGAGAATATCTAAACCTAAGATTGTGAAGAACCGATGGCTCATTCAAATAAGCGAGTTTAATAAGGTCATCCACGCCCTCTAAAATATCAGGATTAGCTGGTAGGAGTTCTGAGCTAGCCACTTTCACAACCTAAAGTAAGGATTGAATGGCATGAGCAACTTGTCACCTTGCATGCTTAATATTACACAGTATCTTCCAAAGACACAAAAAGCATAGAGACTTACATTTCCATTTGAGAGTGTAACAGAAGCTTCCTCGCCGGAAGTTGATCTTATCAATCCTAGCTCCCATTGTCCTCTTGGTTGCCTACACCAAACACGAAGCTTCTGGAGGAAACAACCATCAAACCAAAAGTAAATTTAACTTAACAGAAAAACGAATGCCATGAACAATGCCCTAGTCTATACTCTATAGTCTATACCAATCACTAACAAACAAAAGCACAAATATGATGCTCATACATACTTAACTCAAAACGGACAATAACCAAAAACAAAAACTCCAGCTTCTAAGTTAAATTTTAACAGTAAACTAATAGATTTCAATCAAATAGCCTTGTAAAATAACCAACAACCATTAAACTAAAAACTGAATGAGACAGAAAATGAGCAAAACACTACGAACCACTGTTAAAACTTGATCCATCATTTCAATGCATCATCATAATCATCATCATCTTCATCATATATTTAAAAACAAATTAGGAATATTTTTTTTTTCTTTTTCTTTTTGGAGTTCAGAGTTACCATTTTGATGAAATAAGAAACAGTGTCACCATCCAATTCTGAAACCATCCCTGATGCTGAAAGTGCTGCCACGTAAGGTGACTCCACATCCTTCTTCATCCTCTTCCTCCCAAAACTGTTCTCTCTTCTCTTATATTCAAAACATGTTTCCTTCCTCTTACTCTCCACATTGTCATCAAATCCATTCTCCACCGCGCCACCAACACCACCGACCTTGAAATTATTCGGCAGCGACCGCCGTGCCGGAGGGAGCCGAGCCTTGGAGGCCGGCCGGGAAGGCAACACCGGCGGCGAGTCCTTCTTATTCTCATCCTCTTCATCCCTCCGGCGAAGCGAATCCAGCATCTCTTCCAACGAGCTTCTCGTTAGCGAACATGGCGAAGCTGATAACCCCATATCTTCAACAATCTCTCTCTTTTCGTTCGCGAATTTTAAATCGCCAACAACAACAACAACGAAAAAAGAAAAAAAAAAACACAGAAAAATTAGTAACTTCTTTTTCCTTCAAATTCGCGTGTCCGATTCGGAATTCCACTTCACCTCCGCATTGCCAAAACACGCGAAATTGAAGACACACCTTTGAGATTTATGGTCGGAAAGTGATACAACTTTGAAAACCACCGAAAACTGGTACAGCGGAGGTGGAAAATTGAAGTTTTGAAAGCGTTGGAAGCTTGAAGGATGCGGTGAAAATTCGTTTCTCTCGTTGCATGCATCAATGGTAGTTTAAAAATCCAAGAGTTGCAGCACGGGTTTCCATTACTGAAAGCGTGAGTTATAATGTTTTGAAGAGTGAAAACAAGAAGAAGAAGAAGAAGAAGAAGAAAGGTTGTGATGTGTTGTGTTGTGTTTGTGTTGGTAGAGAAACAATTAATTAACAAAGCTTCTCACAGAGACTCATAGAGAAAAAAGAGGGAGGGACAATAGTAGATAACTAAAATCCCGAACAATTTCTAAAATGAAGAAATTGCTGTTGGTGTCGTTGCACTGTTCTGTTTATTTTAATTTTTTCTGTTGTGTGTTTGTGAAGCCAAAAAACTCAATTTAAAAAAATAATAACAAAAAATACCGAACAAATGAAGAAAATTGTTTTTTTTTTAATTCGTCGTTTGTGTTCCTCAAAACAAAGAAAATAAAAAATACATTAAGTTTGAATTTGAATTTGGTTTTTTCAATTTTTGTCGTGGTAGTAGGTGATGGCGTTTCTCTCTTTGCTGTCCAGAAATTCAAATCTTTTAGGTGTGGTGAGAGAGGTGTCAAGTATATGTACTTTGACATTCAGAAAAAACAATTTGGATCTGATTGGGGAGAGAATTATTTTAAGCCACCAATAAAATGCATAAAAACTAAAAAGATGGTTGTATCAAAAAATAAATAAATGAATAAAATAGAGCATACATAATGATAATGAATATTATAAGAAAAAGATTGAGAAAAGGGAATATATGAGTGGGAGGGAATAAAGCTGACAGTTACGTTAGGTAACTGACTAATTGGGCTGGATGTTTTAGTAAATTACAAAACTAGGTCTATCTCCTTTTGGAGAAATTTTAAAGTACTTTAATTTACCTGGACTGCTCTTATTTTATTTAAATTTTTAACATTATGAAAAAATTAAAAAATTAATATTTTTGTTAAACTGAAGCGAATATGATTATGTAACTTACTTGAATATCATCATTGGATTATATTTTGGTGGCATCTAAGGTGAACTAGTAATTAAGTGGTTTATAGTAAACCATGATTCAGAGCCGTTAGACCAAATAGTTCTACCAAATCTTATGATGCACCACTCACACCAAATATTTTTTTCTTGATCCTCTCTTGCCCCTTTCCCTCTCCCTCCTCCTTTCTCCAAGCAGAGCAACCACCGATCGAGAACCAGCGTTGGACCCACCATCATCAGGCATCTTCTTCTCCATATCCAGAAATGGTCCACCGTGAACCGCTGTTGGCGGCGGGTACGACCACTTCCCTGCAACAGTGAAGGGCGAGACAACCGTGCATCACGCACGCGTGCGGCAGCTCTAAAGCAAAATCAGATGGGCGTTGCTTCCATCTTTGAGTGGGGATAGGGGAGATCTGGTGTACAAAGGTGGACACAAAGTGAGGTAGTAGTGCATTACCTCCTAGCAGTGCATCATGTGCATCAGAAAAAATATTTAATTTGTTAATTTTGATTTTTTATTGTTACACGCAAAATAAAAATAATTAGTCGTTATTCAGGCTCAGGTGATGATGTTGGCTAAGCTTATTTCAAAAATAAACTCAACTGCAATTTGAAACAGGTTTATCCAGTGAAAGTGGTATTGATATTTTCTATTGGTCAAATCAGACCGTTCATATTGCAGTATTCTTGTGGTACCAGTTTTTCTTGGTGAAAGTTTTTTTTTTTTAAGCGTAATCTCGATTGGTCGTGTGTGCGCTCATTTGTTTGTTAGTGTTTCGTGTTGCCGACTTTGTTATTGGGTTTTCCACAAACTCTGCGTTACTGTTAACCGTTCTTCTTGTCTCCGTCTTCTTGCTCGCAATTTTTCATGGTGGAAGTTTGGGTATTGATGAGATGAAAACGTGGCCAACGGTGGTGAGTTGCAGATTTGTTGTGAACAGGCGGTGGAGGAAGAGAGAGAGAGAGAGATATGAAGCGAGAGAGAAAGAGAGGGATGGAAATTTGATCGGGTGTTGCAATACCTAATAAAATCATGTGAGCTTGTTTAATCCAATGGTTGTTAATAATGGTCCACTCATAAACCATATGATATACTTTTTTACCCTAGAAGCCACCTTATATTTTATACTCTAAAATATATAATATCTTTATGTAATTGATAAGTGAGTGAAAGAGTTTTTTTTTATTCATAAAAAAAACAGAGAATTTGTTTATTTGTGATTGATTTTTCCTTAAATTTCAAGTAATAGTTTTTGGAAAGCAAATATTAGACCCCCAAAGTAGAAAGTCCATTTGTAATAGGAATATAGATAATAGAAATAGTAGGTAGATAAGTATCAAATTTCGAATAATATAGTGACACAACCATCCGTCAAAAAAAAAGTGACCCAATTTAATTGCTCTAATTGATGGATTTATTTTATTCTTTTTGTAGAACTCGATAAGAGTTAATGACCCATATAAATACAAAAATCAGTCAAATATGAAGCCATTAGTGACTGCAACTTAAAATAAATACCAAAATAAATCTTAACCATAGTATACCAGAATGTCATTTCCTCTCTCTCCCACCTATAATGATTTCTACTCTCACTTACACGGCAAGTGAAGCAATGCAAAACCAATGGTACGAGTATAGGATCCAGAATGTTAAATGTTACTATTAAAATTAGAACATAAATAAGAAAAGATTATCTGAGGAATTAACAGTAAGGAGTATAAATGGTGGTTGAAATGAGAAAAAAAGTTGATTAATCGGTCATCGATATGTTTTAGAAGATGTATATTTTTATTTTTATTTTTATTTTTGAGAAAATTTTCTTTCCATTTTTTTTTTCTAAAACTTAAAAAAGAAATTATGTCAAAATAAAAATTTTTCCTTTCAAACTGATTTTGGTAAAATCCTTTCAAACTGATTTAATCTAACATTATTTTATATACATGCAATTCAGTAATTAATTTTTTTGACCCAATTAATTAATTGTTATACTTAATTAGATTAGTCACTTACCAATATTTAAGAACAGACTCAAAATACATTTAAAGAGAGTAGAATGCTTAGACACACATAACTTTATATTGGAAAGATCCACAAAAATAAAAATAACAAATCTAAAGTTAGATGTTACACCAATACAGATTGGATCTAGCAGAAGAGCTAGTCTCTCACGTGGTGAACCAGAATCTCTTTTGGCTATTATAGAGAATTACCCGTGAAAAAAATAGGTATTTACATTTATAATTTTAAAAGTTGAGGAAATCAGTGGCAACACAAATTCATTACTCTCAATAATATATATGAAAAATGAAAAACAAGCATGTTTAGCTTAACACAACCATATCTCTCTAAATATTATTCTCATCAATAGAGAATAAGTGATCCCTCTAGAAAAACAGTGAATAAAGTGATACAACAATTTCCATAGGGTTATATTTGTTGGTCCCTCTAATAATTGCAAAGCGAATAATATACACACGCTTGCATTATCCGGTTAGTTAAAAGATTTATGTCTTAGTACATAAAATAATGCTGAATTTTAGTGGAATACAAAGGATAACAATATGCGCTTGGCCTTGTTGAAAAAAGACATGTGGATTGAGGGCCACGCATCAACTAAAACTTTGAACTTCTTCAATCAAAAAAAAAAAAAAACTTTGAACTTCATTTCATACATGATAGAGGAAGAGGACGTTACAACGGGTATCAATGAATAATTCATGCCTCATATCCATTAGTTTTTAAGTTTTTGCATAGTTTTCTAAAAGAAAACTTGCAGATGGACCCGTGCTCAGTACGACTGCGAGAAAATTAATTAGCGGAAAATAATTTTTCTATATATTCTATATAAAAGATAGGGATTGCTGTCACGTGGTACAACGTGGGTCGAACATAGTGTAGGTACTTTTCTTGAATAAAAGATATAATAGAAGAGAAATGAAAAAAGGGTGGCTTATCAAGACTAATTACCAAGGAAAAAAGGAAATTATTTGAGTAAATGCTCAATTTAGTTCATGAAATTATAGGGTTGTATCAATCAAGTCCCACACATTATCAATATTCTAAAATGATCTTATAACATTGCAAAATGTTAATCAAGTTTCCCTCTGTCGGGATCTGCTATCAAATGCATCTCTTACATTATTTACTGAATTAGTTTCAAATGTATCACTTATATTACCTACTTAATGTCATTATAGTCTCTCAAATATCAAGAGAATGATGAATCTAATTAATATTTTGTAATTTTAGAAATTATTTTAATATATTAATAATATTAGAAACTATATAGTACGTCTTATAATTTTAGAGACCAAATTAAGAATTTACATAAAATTATTTACCAAACAATACATTATTGATAATGGCACGGTGGATGTGTATGCTTTGTTGCCTTCTCGTCCCTTCTAAGGCAAAGGTAAAAGTGACGACAGAAAACTAAATCTAAAAGGTACATATTAACGTGCATGGTTTTGAGGAAATGCACATTCCAGTTTGAAGGTAATGATTTTGTTTCGGACAACCATGTCAGTGATCTTACTTTTACCATGAATTGAATTGAAAGTAACACATCTGACAAGTCTTCGTGGCCAAGCTTAGAAATTTATAGTGGTCACCGGTACACATAGCAAATGAGGCGGTTCCAAGGAAGGATGCATTGTGTCAGTAAATTATCATTAATACTCCATTCGTTTTCGTTTATAAACAAAAGTCACTTTTTATATTTATTGAAAAATATATATATCTGATCCAAAATTTGGGTCAGATACATATATTTTTCAATAAATATAAAAAGTGACTTTTGCTTATAAACGAAAACAGAAGGAGTACTTATTTAATAATGAACTACCGTTACACCAAAAATAATGATCATACTAAATAAATTTTATATTTTTTCTAGTATTGCCAAAGAAATTCAAATAGTAGTATTAGTACCAAAAAAAATAAAAAAGGAAATTCAAATATTTCAATAAAGCATGCCATGTCAGTTTTATTTCAACGAATAATAATATAAATTAGAAAATTACAGAGGACAAAAGAAATTTGTTCCATTTCTTTATATATTTCTAGAATGGTAATTGTGTAACTCAAACCTCCACTACTACACCCAACAACTAAAAGAAGGTTCTAAACGGGGCAAAATCTGACTCAATCCGTCGAACTGTAGATTAGACTCAGGTCCGAATGACCTAAGTTGTGAGAATACCTCAGTGATCCACTCGGCCTAAATGACTAATTAAAGTGGATTCGGAAAAAAATAAAAAATTAAAGATTGCTGGGACAAAACGCTGGTCCCATTAATTAATTTATTAAGTCAATAAAAAGATGGGCACCCACACCCTCAAATATATTCAATTCAAGTGCATCAAGTCAGAAGATGATACAGAATAAATCAAGCAATGGCTCCCAGCAAACCTTACCAACCATGATCTGGTGACTCCTGTATTAAATGCTTGTTCTTTTTTTTTTTTTTTGATGGAGTATTAAATGCTTGTTCTTTTCCCGTTAACACTGCCTTGATTTTATGCGTTATTGCTAAGGTGTTGTGACCCCATTTGACACACTATAGCTGCAAACCAAGTGCCAAGGTATTATTGCAATAAGACTAAGATTCCGGATAGTGGTGGTTAGAGCATTGAATTATTGTCAATGACTTTCATAAAGATGTGTACTACTTTTTAATCAAAATCACTTTATCCAATCAAAACCGCAACCTTTTCCCCTTGATTGTTTGGCTCGTTGTCCTTGGCTATATGGTGCAAGTTCATCCCTTTTGTTGTATTAAATGGGAGGAATCAGTTGCAATAATACTAAGTGGCATATAAAGTATGGTTTTTTCTTTACCGATAATAAAAAGAAATTATAATTTTCTTACATGCAAAATAATACTCCCTCGGATCCTAATTATAAAAGACAAAACTAAAACTTGGCTTATTGAATAACTCATGTATTTGGTCTATAAATATAGATCAAATACATGAGTTATTCAATGAACCAAATTTTAGCTTTATTTCTTATAATTAGGAACGGAAGGAGTACTATTACACTACAAGAATTTGGCTTATTTCCTACAAAAAATTATCTAGGGCCTGTGACCCTAGGAAATTATTAGGGGTGGCAAAATGGATGAATTGGATAATTTTTATAATGGATCCTAATGGATAGATTGGAAACAATTCATTTATCCATTTACTATCCACTAAAAGTTCATTAAGAAAATCCAATCCATCCATCATCCATTTAAAAAAACTCATCTAATCCATCCATTAACACATTTTTATGGATGGATATCCAATCCATCCATAAAAATTATTTTTAATCACAAAAAAATATTTTTAATCATAAAAAAATATTTTAATTACAAAAAATATTTTTAATCATAAAAAAATATTTTACTTCTCTCTCTCTCATCCCTCCCCTCTCTCTCTCCTCTCTCTCTCTCCCATCTCTCCCTCCCCTCTCCCCCTCCATCCCTCTCTCATCTCTCTCTCTCCCCTCTATTCCACGTTTTTTCATTTACTTACTTTCTTTTCACTTTACTAAAAACTGGTAATTGAAGCTTTCTATCTGATGTACGAAGAAGAGAAAATTTGATCTTTTCAAAATTTTCTGAACCCAGCAGGAATTAATTATAATAGTAATAAATTTTGTTACAATTTCAAAATTGATCTTTTCCTTAATGTCATTCGTTTCGTACTGCTTTAAGCCTCAGCAGCATTAAAAATTGAACAATTTGCTTGTTTTGCAACTTAGCAAGAAATTAAATTCAGTAGTAATTGGAAACACTAGTCACCGTGCTGCTCCCTATGGAATCACGTTTGCTGTCCTTCAGTGGCCCACGAAGATTAGTAACCCAATAGTTGAAGGGTGATGAGTTCGATAACAGATTTTGCATTTGACCATTCAATTGAGATTTTCCACACTTGCTTTTATGGTCCATTCCCACTTTAGGTCGTTGTTTTGGTTCACTTCGTGACCTTGCTTTTGCCCTTTTAGATTCTGTTTTGTTCATGTAATTTGGTGACCAAGATTGGCGGTGAGGCACAAATTGGCGGTGAGAAGTTGATGAAGCCATTGTTATTGGGTTGGATTCAATCACGGCCCTGTAATTTGTTGGGCTGTTTGGTGCTGTGATGGAGAGAGAGATAGAGGGGATAGAGGGAAGGGAGAAAGAGGGGAGAAAAGAAAGGGGGAGAGAGAGATAGAGAGAAAGAGAGGAGAGATGGGAGAGAGTGGAGAGAGAGGGGAGAGAGAGTGGGAGAGAGTAAAATATTTTTTGTAATTAAAATATTTTTTTATGATTAAAAATATATTTTATGGTTAATTCATAAAATTATCCAACCATCCATTTGTCACCCCTAATTTAATCCAATGGATTTAGAAAAATAGTGGATGGATGACTAACCATCCATTAAATTAAATGGATGGATTGGATCCAATCCATTTAGTTTTTTTGTTTGTAATGGATGGATTGGATAGATTTCTTTATGGATGGATTGGATAGATGATGGATAAATGGATCACTTTGCCACCCCTAGAAATTACCTAGGGTCATAGCCATCGGAAAATACCCATTAAGAAATTTCCTAGGACTTTTTAAAAAATACCCTCGGAAATGAAAAACACTAAATTTTGTTTTATTTTTTTTTAAATTTAGGCAATACCCACGGGTAGTCTCTAGGAAACTCATTCAACCCAATTTTTTTTTTCAAATTGCACTAACCGAAGGCCAAGTCCTCAGTTATACTGTGTTCGCCTAATAAATTTTAGGGTTAAGGGCAGCCCATCATCGTCCCTCTCTCTCGTCACCTAGGCTACGCTGAGTGAGAAGCAACAGTGCTCTCCCCAATCTCCATTTCCTTCATCTCTTCCAATACTGCTTCTCCTTCCTTCGTCCCTCTCCTCACCACCTCGCCACCGCTTCTCCTTCCTCACTGCCTCGCCGCCACTTCTCCTTCTCCTCACCGCCTTGTCGCCACTTCTCCCTGCTTCTCCTTCTCCTCACTGCCTCACCGCTGCTTCTCCTTCTCAGATAATTTCCCCAAATGACTCCCACTCTTAGATCCATCGCTCCTACTCACGATTTGGCCATCTCCTCTTTCACTCTCACTCTCAAACCCCCAAATCCTTCTCTGAAAAGAGAAACAGATACAGACAGAGAGAGGGGAAAGAGAAGGCTGCGATCTGGCGGCTGACAACGGGGAGGCGTACGAACGCTGGGGAAGACGGCCGCGAACGACAGTGATGGATGACGGTGCGTCCACAAAGGTAGCAACCCTTTTTTTTTCCTTGCTGCTTCTTTTTTTTCCTTGTTGCTTCTTTTTTTTCTTCTTGCTGATTCCTTTTTTTTTTCCCTTCTCTGCCTATTGCTATTTTCTTTTTCAGGTTCCCTATGATGTGATCTTTTTTGGTTTGCAGATTCAAGCATAGAGGTGGTTCAATGGAGTTTGAAGATAAACAAAGGCTTCTAATTCTATTCCTTTTCTTTTTATTCTTCAAACACCATTTGTTTATTTAGACTGCAATTTGGGACTGGATTTGAACTATACTGCAATTACTGTATGAATGAATTTGAGTAATTTGAGCAATTTTGTCTTTGTTTTTGTTGCATTATCTATTTGATGAAGTATGAAGGAGAGGATAATTTCACAATTTGTTAGACTTTTGTATTGGCAGATAGTTGTTTAATTCTGTATGTATTTTCATCAAAAGTAAAAACAAACCCTAAATCAATGTATTAAAAATCAAGTAGCGTTGGTCGCTTTAATTTTTTTAATAACTAGTTGAAATTTCCTAGGGCTCATAGCTGTAGGAAATTTCCTACTGCTTTCAAAAAGTAGCCCTCAGAAACTGTTTCGGAACAGCGAATAATCTACCACCTCGTGGCCCTCGGTGGGCCCTCGGTTTTTCTTGCGTTTCCCACGGCTTTTGGCCATTTCCTAGGGTTTTTGGCCCCAATAAATGCCAAGTTTTCTTGTAGTGTTACTTCGGTTGTTTTTAAGTGTCGTATAAAGTTTTTTATATAGATCAAGGAAATCAATTTTTTTTTTGTTTTTAATGAAATTATTAGTCATTTTCATGCGATACTCTTGACTTTTTATTATCTTATTATGCCTATTACTTTCTTTGCAATAAATAATTAAGGGTATAATTGATACAAAATAGTTAATATAATTTTGAACTTTGAAAATAACAGATAAATAGTAACATTTTTTTCCCTAAAAGATAGACACTTAAAAAGGAATAGAGGGAGTACATAGTTAAGGTGGTATCAGGCTAAGTGATAAACGACAAGTGAACCCTAGAGGATGTGCATTTGAATTATGCTAGAGTCACTATTAAAAATGACTTCTTTAAAGTGCAACTCAGCTTAGGACAAGCTTCCCTACCTCTAATCTAATTATGGGTCTGTTTGTTACGGCTTAAAAAATGATTTTGTTTTAAAATAATTTACACATTATTTTTTATAGATTTTTTAAAAAAGCAAAAGCTAATTTGTGTTTACTATCATAAAAGTCATTTAAAAAAAAGATTTTTAACTTGTTTGGATGCAACAACGCAGAAAAGTTTTTTTATTTACAAAATTACCATAAAAGACATAAAAAATCATTTACAAGAAAACATGTTTGTTTGAAAAGCTCTTTTTAAATACATAGTATTTTTAAATACACTTTTTATGTATCTTTGAATACAAGTTTTTGTAATAATTTTTAAAATTAATACATAAAATTTTATATACATAATAAAAGTAACATAGAATAATAATAAAAGTTTGAAATATCCATAAACAAAATTATCCAAACAAATTTATGGTATCTATGCTAATATATAATATTGTCAATATAAAGCAAATACATAAAAATAAAACTAGCGTCGTTGTTGCACTCGTCTTGGCAATTGGTCTCTAATAGTGTTTCTTATTTCTTCCATGTATCTGACATCTGCCTGTGTTGGACCCCACCATTCGTCATGATTGGGTACATCATTATCATCTCCTTCATTGAAAATTTGATCATTGTCTTGTAACACACTGATATTCTCTAAACTTTCAAGAAAATCCAAGCCACCTGAGTTTGAAGCTTGAAATTAGTCATTTCTTGCAATATTCTCCATCTTGCTTTAATAACACCAAAGGTTCTTTCAATCACACTTCTCAAACTAGAATGATAATAATTAAGTATTTCATTTTTTGATTTGAAGCAGGGAGACCGTCTAAAATGTGGAAGATGATACCTCGTATTTGTACGGTCCTAACACTAGTGCACGAAACGGAAAAGAATTAGGTGTTTTACACCGGTTTTAGGTTTAAACGGTGTAAAAAGTGATGCGGTGGCAATTTTGAAATTATCGCATAACTTTTTACATCGATTATATAAACAACCGGTGTAAAAGAGTAACATTTTTACACCGATTATATGTTTAACTAGTGTAAAATGAAATGCGACGGCAATTTTTCAATTAACTCGTGATTTGTCTAATTTTGTCTAATTTGGAAGCGTCACAAAGGATATAGGTGTTCTGCCATTTGAAGGAGATAGTGTATCTGGAGCTTTGGTGAACGCACACAACAAACATCAAATAGGGGATTAACATGAACATGAACTTGTGATGATGATGAAGAAGAAGTTGTGAACTGGTGATGAGATCAACAAACTCAAGGTGTATTTATAATGAAAGGAATATTCAATGCCAAACACATCTATTGGCTAAAAAAGGGTGCAGATGAAAATGTCAGAGCTGCTAGACGGTGTGGTAAATGAGTTTTAAAAGAAAGAAAAACGTTTTACTAAAAACGTTTTACACCGGTTTTAGGTTTAACCGGTGTAAAAGTGACGCGGTGGTAATTTTGAAATTATCGCGTCACTTTTTACATCGGTTATTTATATAACCGGTGTTAAAAGTCATTCTTTTGATTAAAATAACTTTCTCCCTCCCATATTCTGATACGCGTGAAGCATTTCCCTGAGATAACACTACTCCACTCTCCTTGTTCTTTCTTTCTCTCTCGCCGCTGCTCCTTGTTCTCTCCGCCGTTCAAGACCTATCTCTTGCCGCTGCATTGTCCTCGTTCACATCCTCACTCGTAGCCGTTCGAATACCTCTACTTCACATGATTCTTGCCGCCGTGCTCCTTCTCGTGGTTCTCGCCGCTATTCTTCTTTGAAGCCCTGTCGCAGATCTGGTTTAGTTTCCTTCTCCTTGCTCATAGGTTTGTTCTTTTACCTTATACACTACAAGAAATTCGCTAGCCGTCGGTAAACCACGAAAACCGTCGGAAACGGCCAATTACCGATGGCCTACCGACGGCGTCGGGGCCCAGGGAGTTTTGCTCGCTGGTAATTTTACCGACGGCCACACGACAGCCGTGGGTAATTACGATGGCTAAACCGTAGGTAACTTCGTCAATAACAAGTCGAAACCAACAAAGATCTAGTCGTATTTAGCGACGGCTTGGCCGTCTGTAAATTATCGACGGATTAGCGACGGCTATAACCGTTTTTTACTGACGGATTATCGACGGCTCCACTGTTGGTATTGAAAGGAATTTAAATTAATTTATTTCCATTTACCGACGGATTAGCCGTCAGTAAATTATCGACGGCGTAGCGATGGATATAACCGTTGGTTTTACCGATGGATTACCAACAGAGACCGTTAACTTTAAATTATTTTGTTGTTTTTACCGACGGTGGTTACTGACGACTTAAAATGCTTTTTTTGTTTTTCTGACAGCCCAACCTGCATTTTTAACAATCAAAATACAGATAATCACCAACCAACAAGGGCTCAATGGCCCATCAACACAATCATAAATAAGTAACATAAATAAAAAGTACAAAAATATGTAAATACAAGTGTTATAAATGTTAAGACAAAAATAAACATGTCTGTGAAGTTAAGTCAACATACAACACAAATAAAAACCTAATCTAATCCTCCTCCTCCTCCTCCTCGTCCTCGTCCTCCTAGTCCGGATGGCGATGGGCGGAATGGATGTTGGCAATGATGCTTGCCAACTCTCAATCTCTCGGAAGTCCGCATGACGCCTCTGCTGGGCGCCTCGCCAGACGCATCCAAAGCGCACGACAAGCCTCCTCCTAGGTCGCCCTTGCTCGTTCCTCAATGGCCGCCAACTGTGCAGCCATCTCGACAGAGTACTGACTAGGGACAGGGGTAGTACCGGCAGACGCACGAGACTCCCAAGTCAGAGAGGAGACACCTGGCCTATAACGCGAGGACATATCTCCGGCACCATAGAGACGTCCCCGAGTCTTCCCCCAGCAGTCTAATCTAGTCGAGGGGCAACCTCCTGAGGGCCACTACCAGATATCTCCCCTGGATAAGAGGCTTGCTGCAATGCCTCCTGAAATGACTCTTGCCCAAAAGAAAATGGCGTTAAACTAAGATAAATTACTTTTTTTTACAACAAAATCAAATATCAAATAATAAACAATAAATACAATGTTAAATCTTACATATGTCTCCCTGGCTCTCTCGTCCACCCAGGATTTGTCCTTCTTCCTCTGGTGAGCCCTCATGAAGACCTCATCCACCGACACTTCCCTACCCAACTCTCTCGCCTTAAAGAAAACAAATAATACTAAATAAATATTAACAATATTTAACAATGAAAATATGTGTTGCAATTATCAAGTGTTTAACTGAACAACATATCATCTGTATAGCATGCTCAGTGATGGAAATGGATCCACCTGTATGGATAGATCCACCCTTGGCAGAGGCACGGTTTGTCTTTGCCCGTACTAATTTCTCCTTGTATTCAGGAGAATCCCATTTTTGTTCGAGGGTTTTCCATGCACTCTCGCCTATTCAGCCTGGGCGTTGGCCCTTCTTCCTCACCTCCATCAGCATCTCAGATAGACGCTTCGAGCCCTTACTATCAAAAATTTTCCTGAGCTGATACTCATGCTCAGGCCGCCAAGCAACTTTTGTCTGCAATGTTATAATACAAATAAGTTAGAGTACATTCAGTAATAGAAACACAATAATTGAATTAGCTTTTGAGAAAAGTAACACAAACTTACCCCAAATTTCTCGAACCAAAAATCGGCTACCTCCTCAGGAATCTCTCCCCAGGTAGGGTATGGATCTCGAAACTGTGACTGGATTGTGGATGTGAGGGCCGTAGAGGCCACCTTACTTGGTAGCCATCTATAAACAAGTTACAAAAAAATATTAAATACATAATACAATCATCAACATATATATATATATATATATATATATATATATATATATATATATATATATATAACAGTGTTAAACATATAGTGGTGATAAATTATGTACCCTCGCCCCAATGGATAAATGTATGCAATGTTATAATACAAATAAGTTAGAGTACATTCAGTAATAGAAACACAATAATTGAATTAGCTTTTGAGAAAAGTAACACAAACTTACCCCAAATTTCTCGAACCAAAAATCGGCTACCTCCTCAGGAATCTCTCCCTAGGTAGGGTATGGATCTCGAAACTGTGACTGGATTGTGGATGTGAGGGCCGTAGAGGCCACCTTACTTGGTAGCCATCTATAAACAAGTTACAAAAAAAATATTAAATACATAATACAATCATCAACATATATATATATATATATATATATATATATATATATATATATATATATATATATATATAACAGTGTTAAACATATAGTGGTGATAAATTACGCACCCTCGCCCCAATGGATAAATGTATGGCTTCTCATCTGGTGCTATCTCAGGGTCATGATGAGAGTGATGTGATCCCTGTGCCGTCGAACCACTAGGTGCAGGCTATGAATATCCTGCCTCATCCTGAGTATGCCTCGATGAAATGGACGTCGAGGGCCGTGATGCTACAGGAGTAGTCGGAGATGGCAAACCCTGCTCCTGCCTAGGAAGAGGAGGGACTGTACCCATCGCACTGAAACCCGGAGTCGAGATCATGCGTATAGGTGCCTCAGGCGGAGGAACCTGAGCCTGCTGGGTCGAAGGCCCCACATCCTGATAGGTGGGTGGTGTGGATGCGTCATCATCTAATGGTGACTAGACACGGCTAGCCTGTGCATGCTGAGCCGCCTGTGTCACCATGTGCAGCAAAATCATCCGATTCCTCCTCGTAGGAATCTTGGCCGCTTTACCTTTGTCTTTTGGAGGCATCTATTAACATTAAAATGTACAAACAACATAAGACGTTAGAAATAATAAATTAACAACAAGTTAAAATATGAACTATGAAATCATCAATATCCAACACAAACTCTAAAATAATAAACTATAAAATACACTAAAATAACCAACACAATACCGTTTTGATCATATAAAATTATTGGTCATTGTAGTATTCACTTACCTATCATTTCAAACATCATCAATATCATCCTCATCATCCACATCCATATCCGTGTTAGTCTCAAACTCTGTCTGATAACTTCCCTCACTATATTCCTCCTCTACTTCACTATCCATGTCAATATCTAAAACAAACGAAATATCGACCTCTTCGTTCTCACCATGTACTTCATCATGCAAACCGAACATCTCTTCAATTTCGGTTATTTGTTCAATGTGGGCCATCTCTTCATCTTGATAGGGTGTGTCTTCCTCAATGTCATCCACCTCTACACGACCTATGGGCTTTGTCTTTATTACTGCACACCATCCACGTTTAATCGTTCGTATTTCTGGATATGGTACATAATACACTTGTCTGGCCTTTTGTGTAATTATGAATGGATCATATCGATCATATTGCTTGCCCATCTTGATATCTACAATATCATACTACGGATAAACTTTTGTTCCTCTATTCCGTTTGGGATCAAACCATTGACAATAAAACAATGGTACCTTGTGAGGCAATCTATGCTACTCCAACTCAAATATATGTTGGATTACTCCGTAGAAATTATCTTCTCCTCCTCCTGTAACCCCTTTCACATAGACTCCGCCGTTTATGGTTTTTTTACCCACAGTCCAAGAGTGTGTGTGAAATTTGTACCCATTGATGAAATATTTGTGCCAACTTATGGCCCTTGACTCTGGACCCCAGGCTAATGATATCAAGTTGGGATCACTCATGCCACTTGCCGGATTAGTAACCTATTCAAACAATAAATTCACAATAAGGTTAACATGTTATGTAATTTTTTACTACAAAGTGTTAGCCAAACCCCTCGTGGAGTCACTTACATAGGCCCGAAACCATTCTGGAAATTCCCTATATATACGAGTTTAAGCTGATGGATCTTCCTCATTAATGGAGTGATATTGCAAAAAACCACTGTCAGTAAAAGATTAGAATCCATCAAAGATATATTTGGTAAATACAGAGTATATGTTTAGTTTCATGTTATCACTCAACCAACGTATTTCATGTTGCCCACTAGGACATCCAAGTTGGTTGCCAATCGATAGTGTTGATGTCACGACATCATCCAACCTTATAGCTTCATTACGTTGACTTGTGGCGTACAATGCTATTGTTTTGAAATAGTGGGAACAAAAATATATTGTCTCCCTGTGTAAGTAGGCATTGCATATTGACCCTTCTACTTTGGCCTTGTTTTTTACTGACTGCTTAAAATCACCCATCATTCTGAAAAAAATAATATCGTACATTGGAGTACCAATATAGAAAAATTTTAAGTAGGAGAAGGAAACAAAAGAGAATGGTAATGTACCTTTCAAATGGATACATCTATCGATATTGAACTGGACCACCAAGCCTTGCCTCATGTGGGAGATGGACTAGTATATGTTCCATCGAATCAAATACTACTGGTGGGAAGTTTCTTTCAAGTTTGCATATGATCAACGAAATGTTTTCATTCAATTTAATCAATTCATCAAGTCTCAAGGTATTACTGCATAGGGCCTTAAAGAATTGACTCAATTCTGTAAGTGGTTTCCACATAAAGTCAGGCAGTGAACTAAATACAAATGGGAGTAAACACTCCATAAAAACGTGACAGTCATGACTTTTCACCCCATGCATTCTGCCGGTGTTAACATTCACACAGCTAGCCAAGTTTGAAGCATACCCATCTGACATCTTAAGCTCCTTAATCCATTTACATACTTTCTTTGCCTCATCAGAAGATAGACAGTAAGTTGCCTTAGGTTTTGTCATTTTTCCATTGTTATTTGGGACCAATTCCAAGTCACTACGCGCACAAATGAGGGGCAAGTCCAGTCTCACTTTTTCATTGTCCTTTGTTTTGTCTTTATCATTCTTGACTGTGTTGAACACATTATCGAAGACATTTTTCTCTATGTGCATCACATCTATGTTGTGCCTTAACAAATTATCTTTCCAGTACGGAAGGTCCCAAAAGATACTCCATTGCACCCAATTGTGAGTAACTCCATAGCCAGGTATCTTGGGAACTCCATCCACTGGCACATATGGTAGTGCATGCACCGAATTCCATATTTTATCCCCTGTCAATACATTAGGCGGCCCATCTTTTTCAACCATCTTTTTTGTGAACCCCTTTCTACTTCTTCTGAAGATGTGATCAGGTGGTAAGAATCGACGGTGACAGTCAAACCATGAGTTTTTCCCTCCATATTTCAGCCTAAAAGACTTTGTGTTGTTCATACATATGGGACATGCCAATTTACCTTGAGTGCCCCTCCCGGACAACATACCATAGGCGGTAAAATCATTAATTGTCCACGTCAAGGTTGCCCTCATTACAAAGTTTTGCTTCGTGGAGATATCATAAGTCAAAGCACCATCACTCCACAATTGCTGAAGCTCATCTGTTAAAGGTTGTAAGAACACATCTATTTTTGCTTTAGGATTATGTGGTCCAGGTATGAGGCACGTCAAAAACATAAACGGTTTAGTCATGCACATTTCAGGAGGGAGATTATACGGGGTCACAACAACTGGCCAACATGAATATGCGGTTGAAGAAGCTTGCACGTAAGGTGTGAATCCATCACAGCATAAACGAAGCCTTACATTTCGTGGTTCATTTGCAAAGTCCGGATACATCAATCAAAATGCTTCCAAGCTTCCCAATCAGATGGATGGCATAAAACGCCTGAACTAAATCTATTTTGATGATGCCATCTCATTTGAGCTGCAATCTCCGTTGACCCATATAGTCTTTTCAACCGAGAAGTGATTGACAAGTAGAACATTCTCTTTACTGGAACGTCTTTATGCTTACCCATCCCGATCTTACGAGGAAGATATCATGGTTCATTACAAAACTTACAATCTCGATCGTTTTCATTGTCTTTCCAGTACAACATGCACCCATTTCAACAACAATCAATTTTCTCAGACTTCAAACCTAGCATGCTCACCAATCTTTGTGCTTGGTAATAATTTTTCGGCAATGCATCTTTTGAAGGACACACGGCTACAAGCATGCTTACAAAGAAATCAATACACTTTTGAGGAACATTCCAATTTGATTTGCATGCCAAAAGTTTGATACAAATCGAAAGTTTGGATTCCGAAGCCCCCTCGTATAATGGCTGGTTTGCAGCAAATAGAAAATCATAGAAGTCTTGTGCGTCCTTATTTGGAGGCTCCTCAAAAATCTCTTCCTCGTCTTCCTCATTGTCATCGTCCCCCATACCTTCGAAGTCATAGTTGGGCCCGAAGACATCGTCCACTATATGTTGCATGTTAAGGAAGGGATCATCGTTAACATCATCTCCACCACCAGTTGGCACATTACTCGGATCGATATGCGGCACTTCTTCACCGTGTTCAGTCCAATACCAATAATTTGGCTGGAATCCAACCCTACCCAAGTGGACTTTGATTTGAGCAGCAGATAGTATGCTTCTGCACATGCACTTGAGACAGGGACATCTAATTCCACACTTGCTTGCAACCTGAGGTTGTGAACTAGCCTGCTTTATGAACTCCTTAACCCCCTTTAAGAATCTTGGTTTCAACCCCCCTCTACCAGAATTAAGTCATATACCCAACTACGATTTAGGGGATAACTGCGATTGTCCATTTTCTGGAGAATAGGAACACAAGTTATTAATTTGTGAATGTCTTAAAGATATCACAATAGCAGACAATAATAAAACAAGAGCTAGTAGCAGACCCCAGTAACGCCTTTAAGGGAATGGCAATAGGAGAATGTCATCATTTCCTCTATCACTTCCTCAAGGCATTACTTTGAAAACAAATCCTTTCATATGTGAACCCCTAGGAGCTGATTTTGATGGGGATTGTGACCACACACTTAGTTACCGTCTGCGGCAAGACCTGAGGTAATAGAGTTATTCTATGTGGAGAAACAAATTATAGGCTCTCAGATTACCTCTGGTGAGAACATAAGTTGTTTCTCCACAGAGAATAACTCTATTACCTCAGGTCTTGCCGCAGACGGCTGTGGATAACTAAGTGTGTGGTCACAACCCCTATCAAAATCAGCTCACAGGGATCCTCACATAAAGGGATTTGTTTTCAAAACGTGGTCAAAACAAACCAGCTATATTTTTTGTACAAAAATCAATTAACTAATAAATTCTAAAATACACTAAATGATCCACCAAGTTTGGGCATAATGATCATTTTGTGTAACAAGGTTACTGTAAATTGCCTCTACATCGGGCAAGAACACATTCGCTAATAAAAACTATAGTGTTCTTGCCCGATATAATGACAACCGACAATAACCCCGCTACATAAAACAATCAAATACAACATGAAACAATAACCTAACGCATAACTAATATAACATTACCAAAACTATATTAAATCAAAACACAAAACAGTAAGCAAACCTTTCCTTGTACTCATCTTCTAAGGGAGGTAACTCAACAATATACTATATTAAATCATATTGAAATTCAATACTAGAAATCTAGTAGTTAAAAGTAAGGCTACTCAAGCAAAAAGGGGTCAGTCTATCATTCCCGTGGCGTCACACTACATCAATTCAAATTAAATAAATAAACAATGAGACATCTCCTTGTACTCATCTTCCAAGGGAGGTAATTCAACAAAGATACTAAATTAAATCATATTGAAATGCAACACTAGAAATCTAGAAGTTAAAAGTAAGGCAATTCTCACGAGAAAAAATACTGCATTTATGCGATTCTAAGTGTTAAACCGGCAGACGATATATTGCCACATATGAGCATAATAAGTACACTATCAATTAGCTTTTGTTTTTTTACTATTAAGGAAACATACAAAGCCCACATTATGAATTATTGCAACATATATATAGAGCTAGCATAAGAAGCATTTGTATTGCACCAGTCCAATAAAATTTAGCATTAGCAAAAATAAAAGATAAAAGGACAGAGTAACACATAAACCCAATCAGAAACTACGACAGCGGCATCAGCAGCAACAACAACAACAACAACAACAAACACACAAAATAGGAATAAAAAAGGTAAGGAGATAATAAGAAACTGACCTTGCAAGAGACAATGGAAACGAAACCGGACAGAAATTCTAGATCATCAACAGCACAAACACAAAAAAATTGAAACCGCATTAGTGCTGCACAAAAAAAATGAAGAAAGAAACAAAGAGATACCGTTCGCACAAAGGAGGCCGGAGAAGGGAAGCACGCCGGAGAAGCAGAGGCCGGACGGAGAAGTGAAGCACACCGGAAAGGCAGCACACCGGAGAAGGTGAGGTCGAATGGAGAAGGGAAGCACGCCGGAAGGGCAGCTCACTGGAGAAGGTGAGGCCGAACGGAGAAGGGAAGCACGCCGGAGAAGGAGGGGCCGAAGAAGGGCAGCACGCCGGAGAAGGGAAGGGAAGCACGCTGCTGGAGAAGGGAAGGTGTAACATCCCATTTTCGCAAAAGGTTTTCTTTGGAAACAACAGTGTTTTTTCCCCCATAAGTGTAATATTTTAGAACGACAAACAGTAACCATTTCTAAAGTAAAACATAACCAACATCATATATATGCATCATAGCAGTGTCAAGGATCAGAGTATTTCGCACGCAGGCGAGTTCCAAAATATACACAAGTAGATGCTCAAAATAAAATACACCAGTCATATGAAGAACCTTAACACCTAGAGTTGACTCATATCTGTGATGCATCCTGGTAGCTCATATCAAAGGACTTAGGCCCAAAAGTTATACTGTACAAAATACTAATCTGGAGTCTAACCAACTGATTCTATCTAACTATGCTGGCCCATAAGTAAACCTGAGACGCTTGCGAGGGGGAAACCCCGCACGGTAGGTCATCGACTCTGAGCTAGCAGGCCCTGATGCCTCAGAAGGATCCTCCTCCTCCTCGTCCTCATTATCAATCACTACTCTATCTCTCACCACCCACTCCCTAGTGGTCCTACTCCCATTGATTGGGTCTCCGACCGTAGGGATTAGAGGCAAGGGATAAGAGCAGTGAGGACAATGAACACAAAATGAGGGAGAACTACCCTCAGGTGCAGCAGGTGCCACCAATGAAGCTGTTGGTATAGTAGAAGTAGTAGCAGTGACGATGGGAGGAGTTCCAGGAACTCCAGTCGAAGGTGGATGTGCACTCGAACTCGGCATCATGGACGGATGTGTAGGGTCCACGAACGGAAAGGTCTCAACAGTCGCCGTCGTCGGTAGTGTAGTAAGTAGACTAGGTGGTACATAAAAGTGAACCGTCTTACTGCTGAAGCGTACAGCAGTAGAGTACTCCCCATCGTCGTCGGTCTCAATAACTATTCCCGAGTGTGTCAAACGCCCAGAGATAGGATTAACGACCCACGCCGAAGGGGTCTTCCCCTGAGGGAACTCATACGTCGTGTTTCCCATAAACCTCATCGGGATCGGCAACATCTAAGTATCGGTTCCAAGCATAAACATAAAACAAAAGAAATGCAAGGGTAAATTTCTTGTCCACGAGTTCATCACAGGCTAGTTGCATACAAACAAGATATATATACATATAGTACATCGGCATGTCATTATATACATAAGCATACTTAATAGGCCGCATATATCATCATAGGATATCAAGTATTTGCATGCGAGCAAACAAATCAAACAACAAATCAATGATCAAATCATCACATATCAAAATGTGGTTAGTCATGATGCCAATGCATTATGACGAGTTTGTGTATACACCTGCAGCCTTAAACAAGGTCAGCAGAGACGAGGAACTTTATTTCCCAACGTCCGAATCAAATTCCCCTACCAAGGGTATAGCCACACATTAGGCTTGCCACGCATTAAGCATTGCTGCCACACGGGCATGAAGTGACAACTCAGCCTTTGAAAGTCTGTAAGACGGTCAACGCTCCGAGTGGCGATGCTCAATGGTTAGTATATATTTTAATTAATTAATGCGAATCGATGAACTCCCAACTCACTCTACTTAGTAAATTTTCATGCTTACAATTCTTATGTTATCTAGGTGAGATTGTACCAAAAATCACTCATTTAGCTTTGGGTCGTTGGAACCCTAATTTAATCGAATTCTTCACCTACCATGGTTCCATTTCTAACTTATCTATAAGCTTTGGCTAGTCATACTACAACCCTCACGCTTATTTTTAAGTCAAAATACCTTTAACAATTTACTTATGAAATCATATTTTCGGCTTGTGAAATCGCATCAGATTTACCGGTGTAAATCGTCAAACCAATCAGCAATCGATCGTCGCATTATTAATTAACTCATACCACAATAACAACTTTTTGCATACCTCAATCAGTTTAAATTCAACAATAAATCAAACATGATTTAAGCCATTCAATACCATTGATTGTTGTCACTCAAGACCAAACAGAACATGCTACAACATTTCACACAGCATTAAACAATTCAACATACTACAGCATGTTACAACATCATCACTAACGCTTAATAATACTACAGTTACTACCACAATTATTCATTCAATCAAACCACATAACAAACAAAGCAAAGAGCCTAAACTCATTATATAGAAATTTCCCTTACCTTGAACAAGCTTCAGATAAGGAATTTTCAACGCGTCACCGAAACGTACCTCGCTCGAATCTTAACAATACAACTTAACAAAATTAGAACCAAAGACCCAAGTCCTAAGACTCTATGGCAGCCACGGTTTTAGGTCCTAAAAGGCCTAAAATCTTGCTAACTTAACCCTATTTGGATCACACCTAATCATATGCCATGTTACAAGTTCAAGTCAAGCAAGTTTTGAAACTTTCATTAACTCTACATACTTAGAAAAACTTAAACCAAGTTTTTACCAATTGGAATAGTGTTTTTACTGAATGAATTGTATTTTGTCAAATTTGAACTATATTTAAAACCATATAACATGCCATGAAAATTATAGAAATAAGTTTGTGACAAGATCAAGAAACAATCTTTGAAACATAAACTAAACCTTTTCCAAAAATCACGCTTCTTTGAATTGTTTTGCTAAACAAAATTCTTGACCAACTTTACACTATTTTAAGGACATAAAACAACTTAAAATAATGTTTAAAAATAACATGAGGACCACGGTTTTGGTGCCCTAAAACAAACCTAAAGTTTTCAACTTTTCACTTCCAAAACAAATCATTTCAACACATTTAAATCCTTGAACTTTAAACTAACTTCCTCAACACTTAAAACACTTTGAAGACAATTTAAAACATCCCCCAAAACCTACTTAGAGGCCACAGTTTTCCAGCCCCCATTTACAAACAATTTATTTTTCCAAAACCTTGTAAACATGCATAAATGACTAGTATCCAAACATACAACTTATAAACCTTCAAGAACTAAATCCAAATCAACAAAAATAACACAAGACCAACACTTAGAACAGCCCCAAAGTTTCGGCCAGAATAGGGGTTAGGGCTTTTTCAACTTTAAACATCAAGAACAAAGCTAACTATGGAAGAAAAACAAGGGTTATAAGGCTAATCAAGCATTTCTAGCAAAAACAAACTTTTAAACTCAAAAACAACTCTTAAATCCATCAAAACCCATATAATGGAACTCAAGAGAGATAAGGGAAGAATCATAGAGATTACCAAGAGATTAGATGATGATTGAACAAGGATTGAGAAGAAAGGAAGTAAAGATGCAATCTTGATCACCAAAACTTCCAAAACCCACACTTTCCCTTTCTAGAAATTTTCTCAAGTTTTCATCTCCAATGGAGGAATGAAGGGATGAATGTGGCTAAGAGAGAGGGCCACGAAATCAGCTAGGACTTGGAAGGAAGAAATTTTGTTCATTTAGTTGGAAACTAACCAATTAAGTCCTAAACTAACTAAACTAACTACCTACCTTTTACTTAATCACCAATCACCACTTGACACTTGTAAAAGAACCTTCTAAGACAAAGTTAAGCTCCCCTAGTGGCTGGGTGAACCGCCCCTCAGCCCTAAATATCATGATATTTTCATTTCATCGCGTTCTCGCTCAACCGGGTGCGCGACGTTTCACGTTTATTAGGGTTTTTGTACTAAAAACCCCAAAAATAATTCTAATTATAAGTCCACACTCAAAAATTATTATTTAGCCAAAATTTTCCTCATGACATGAGAAAAATTCCCACGTATCTCATTTTCTCGAAATGCGAACCGAAAACGCAATTAGGCAGTTTCTGGGCGTAGAAAATACCCTATATATTTTCTGAAGCCCAAAAATTCCCAAAAAAAATTCCAATAAATCATAAATATTGGAAAATACTTAGATCTCAAATTTTATAAAATTTGGATCACGTTTGGGCAGGTTTCAGTCAAAACTCGCCCTATAGTTCAAATTCAGCGTTTTACGGTAGAATTCAAACATTGAAAGAAAAAACCCTAAATTAATAATAACTATTACTCCCTATATCTCTTATCAAATAGGGAAAATCAAACACTAGGATCATTCACACAGCTTTATTAACACATAAGTCGTATTACGAATGATAGAAAACAGATAAAACTTAAATAGTTAAACATTGAAACTTAGGGTGTTACAGAAGGGAAGCACGCCGCCGGAGAAGGGAAGGGAGGGAAAGAGGAAAGGTTATTAAGTTTCAGTTTTAACTTTACCGACGGCTTAGCCGTCGATATTTGACGAATTAAATGCACATCAAATCAACCGTACCGGCCAACCCACCGTCCAGATTTCCGACGGCTTAGCCGTCGGTAATCGCCTCATTTTAAAAAAAAATTAATGCGGCAATTACCGACGACTTAGCCATCGGTAAACGTCTCAGTTTTTAAAAAAATTTAATAACACAATTAACACATGTCACCATCCATATTATCGTCGCAAGTTTAATGTTTAATTTCTAATCACCTATTGACGGCTGTTACCGACGGTCAAAAAGCCGTCGATAATTACCGAGGCTAATCCGTCAGTAATTAGCACGAAATTGAAAACCGAGATTGGTCCTGTTACCGGCGAATTAGTGACGGCCTGGCCGTCGGTAATAATACGTGGGTATTTTACAACATTCTTGTAGTGATAACTTTGGCCCTTTTTAGTTTTAATCTGTTTGATAATCTCTTTAGGTTTTACTGTATGCTCAACTATTCCCTCTGACTAAAGCTTAAAAAATAGAAGAAGAAGAAGAAGAAGAATAATAATAATCCCTCGTCTTCACTCTCTCTTCTTCTCAACTAACTTTCTATTTCCATAGGTGCGTCATTGCTTCATTTTTTATTTCATTTTTTTTTATGTTTAGCTATTTTGCTTTCCCTGGTTTTTGCTCTGTTGATTTGCATTTTGGTGAGCTTATGTCGTATGATTCTTTGTCTGGGTTTTCCTTGTACATGACGAAAAATCACTACAAGGAAAACAGCAAACTGCGGCGGTTGAAATTAGCAATCTGCAGCGGTTAAAACCGCCGCCAATTGACCCTCGCGGCGGTTCTAATTCCGCCGCAGTTACCACTGCCGCGAGGTAAATCTGCGGCGGTTACGAGCAACCGCTGGAATAACCGCCGGGAGATGTCTTTTGCGGCGGTTGTGGCGGCAGTTGCCATTAGCGGCGGTTCATGCGGCGGTTGTAGGTAATTTTTGCGGCGGTTCTCAGTCTTTTAGCGGCGGTTTCAAACCGCCACAATGGTCAGTCAGGGTTGGATGCTACACAACATTTAACGGCGGTTTCAACCGTCGCAATTTGATTTTTTTTTCTTTGGGCTGCATTTTTGCTTTTTATTTTGCTATATTTTTTAATTTCGAAATTTATAATACCGACAATTTTAAAATTAATAAGAAATTATTATAATTATTTACAACTCATTTTTGTGGAAATAACTAACAAAACTATTTAAACATATAATATAAAAATATAAAAACAAAAACTATAATAAAATAGTACTTTCATACTTATAAAGTAAAATAACATAATCATCATCCAAATGAAGTGCAAATTCATGATCAAGTACAGTTGTCCCAAAAATAAAGAGTTTCTCAAAAGTACTGGTTTATAATCCCTCAAAAAAAAGTACTAGCTTATAACATCTTAAATTAAGAACTAAGCACGAGATGATGATCCACGAGTTTGGGGTGCACGACTAATGGATGATGCTCCACGAGTTTTAGGTGCCTGACTAGGAGTGGAAGAAGGTCCCACTTCTGTAATTGATGGTCCATGAGTTTGAGGTGCATGACTAGCAGTGGAAGAAGGTCTTGCTTCTACAGGTGAGCCTAAATCCGTAACCTGGAATTAAACAATAAAAATAGTAGTGAAGTAGAATTAAATTAGCCCAAAACTGAATCTACACTCGTTATCTAGCAACAAACGATGCTACCAACCAACGCAATTTCCAAAACCTGCATCACATGATACAACACAAAAGGAACACAAAAACATATATGTTCTATTCAATTCACAATCAGGGGTGGAAGGGCACATACTGGTTTAATGCAGTTCTGGAACCTATGGTGTATAGAGATGAAATCAAAGTCAACACATTTTTAACTAATTCGTGTTAATTTTTTTTTTATGTTCAATACAAACTTTAGATGTTATAACTCATTAGATGAAACAATTAAATAACAAGTGGAAGAATAACAGGCAAGGCAACTACAAAAGCAAGATTTGACAGATTCAAAGGTGGTTCTTTTTCTTTTTACCTGGTTAAATCTAGCTGGCACTTGACCACCAAAGTTTTGCATAAGAAAAGCCACTTGTTCCTCTAAAGTTCGCATTTTTGCTACTTCTCCTGTAAAGCTTGAACTTGTGCATGAGCGGCATCTAACTCCAATTTCAGCCTATCATATTCAGGAGATGTGATACCACCAGATGATGAGCTCCCGTTACGAGAACTAGGTGATAAGTATTGAGAGGGCAAAACACCAAATCCCATGCCTCGAACACGTCCAGGGTGCTCTTTTCCAAATACTTGAGTATAAACATCATCTCCAAAAGACATCTCATCCACTACGTCTAGTAAATCCTACATGCAAATTAACCAAAATATAATTAAGTACACAAATCTTAAATACCATCCGTGTAATATTCAATCGAAATATAAACTCATAAATAAAAGAATTTTACTCACGCTTTTCTGTTTAGCCTCATCATTGACAAAAGTTCCATCTTTTTTAGTATCTTAATAGAATACATCTACTCTGCTAAAATTTCGACCAGTTTGAATTTCCTGTCATTTTATATCAATTAGTAATATCAATAAATAATGAATTTAGAATTTAGAATTGAAAAACATTAAAAGAATAAATAAACAATACCAATTCATGTCTCTTTCTAGCAATTGTTTTTGACCCCAACGTGTGAGGAATTGGGTGTTTATGTCTGTTTGCTCTATTTTTTCGTAAATATCCTGCATTATAAAAAAACAAAATTAGTAACCAATAAGTTTCATTAAAACATTTACAACACGTAACAACTTACCATAGTTTTTCTTCCAATCGATATTCAAAAAAGCTGCCCATTGATCTCTATCCATGCCATCAAGGCGTCACTCAAGATTTTCTTCCCGATAAGAGTCTCATTATAAAATTCAGCAAACAAACCGCATTACGAGTGTCCTTCCATTTTTTCCCCATGTTTTCTACTATGTACTTTTTGCGATGTTCATCAACTTGAAATATTTTCTTCAATAGACAAATTCAGGTTTTACTAAACGAGATCAATGGGACACAACCCTTATAGTCTTTCATATATTTCTAATTGTGTTAAATTTTGTTGGACCTGACCACATTTATGCCTTTTATTAGATGGTGTTGTCAGTAGCCCAAGTTAAATAACCGATCAAGATTATCAATAGCTCACTACTGAAGAAAGATCAAGGAGCTTCATATTTTTATGAAAACTGAGATTAGTAGGATCATATTACTCATTTTTAGACCAGGACTACATTACATAATGTAACTATAGACAACAAACGGTTTCTGTTGTTAGAAACAGAAGCAGGTTATAGCTAGCTACAACTAATGCATGTATAACATATCTCTGAAAATTGCACAGACAGAATGGTATTATGTGGAGGATGACCTCCATGATTTGTAAGTGTTAACACTTTATTCAGGAGTGAGGCTGCAAACTGAGAATGCTTTGTAAAATCAACTCTATGATGGGCTACTGACAACACCATCTAATAAAAGGCATAAACAGGGTTGTGTCCAACAAAATTTAACACAATTAGAAATATATATTTCAAGACACCATCTTGAGATATATAATTATAAATCATACCTTTATAGTCTTAGCCCATACTTTATCCTTGATCTCTGATGGAACCTTTGGCCACCTACGGTAACCAATGGGGAAAATATCATAATCAGCTCCAATAGATCCTAAGAAACCCCCCAAAAGACCACCAGCCTCTCCAATTGGTTGACCCTCTTTGTTCCATTCTACGAGCACCTTCTTCTGACTAGGAAATGAATACAAGTCTTGAACTCGTAGACGTGCTTCTTTAGGTACTCCATCATCTAAATATAAAGTAAAAGAAATAATTAGTGTCTTCAAATATATGTAACTCATTAGAAACTATTAATCAATCCAAACTATTGAGAAGTAACTTGCATACCAACGATATTAACTGTCCAACATTGACTAGACTTTCTCTTGTAAGTAGGTAGAGGATTTTCATCTCCAGATTGAGTTTCATGGCTGTTTTGGTTTTCAACATGATTTTCTTGGGAATTTTGGACCTCAATATTAATGGATGGGTCAATATGACCTATAGGCTCACTCTGTGGTGGCCCATCGGGTGCACTTTGACTCATGTTTGGAGCATTATCTTGAATTTGAGCCGGTGTAGACTGACTCCTTGGAGTAAACCTTCTTGTCTTGGCCATTCCTACAAGAGTAATATTTAGATGTATAATGCAAGATAAATGAAAGAAACATAATATAAAATCAACTATTTGTCCATTGGCATTTCAAAGTATATACTCCAGCTGATCTGAAGTAGCTAGAACAGACTATAGGAGACTCTTCTGCATGCATCAAGGTAAAGAATTAGGAAAGCTCGATCAATTCAGATTTCCAACTACTGAGTGTAGTTCACAAGCTGTTTAAGATATTATTATATAGAGATCAGTGACCTGTTATCTATCTATCTATCTATATGATGATGAGAGCTTTCAGTTTCAAGATATTTCATCCTAATAGAATAGAAGTGAATTTGAAAGTCATGTAATTTTAACTCTGTCAGAAAACTTCATAAAGCAAATTAACTCTGTCAGAAAACATCATAAAACAAATTAACATGAGAAATTGATCATAACATAAGCCATACAATAAAATTTCTGAAATCAATAATTAGCAAACCACACAATCACCCAAAAAAGATCTTGAAAATTGCTGCAGCCAACAAATCTCAATCACCGACCTCAAAATCCTCGAAGTTGACGAAATCATGGTACATAAAATTCAACAAAATAGGAGCAGCTCAGCTCTGAAGTGAACGCAGTTTAAAAAGGGGAGAACCGTCTGTTGCTATAAAAGGAAAATGAAAACACAACACGGTTCTAAATTACAACGAACTATAACTGTTATTACAATCACCACATGCAACATAAGAAAGCTGGGAATTGGATTACATAACCATATTGTCATTACAATCATCAACATTTTCATTAATGGTTGAAGTTGGAGGATCATCATCCATAGCAGCTCTTGCTAGTTGCATGTATGTTGTATCATCGGGAAAAATTTGTTCCAGGTTTTGTGATAGATAAACCTCATTAGACACCATTATCTCTTCTTCTTCACCCATGTCATATAAGTCTCTTGGCTTCAAATGTATAGGTATGCTCCAACCCTTTTCTTTCTCATCATCTACATAATAAACCATATTTGCTTCAGATGCTTTGATATACGGCTCATCATCTTCACATTCACCGGTATGCATTAGTCTCGTAAAGTTGATTGAGGTAAAACCTAAATTATCTTTCTTCATGCCTCTAGCAGTGGTGGTATGAGCCCATTGACATTTAAATAAAGTAACTGTGAATACACCAGTATAGCTAAGCTCAATAATATCTACTAGTTTCCCATAGTAAGGTACCCCGCCAAACCTCATTTGGCTATCACTGTTACTTGAGTAACTTCTAGTGCCGAATGTACCGAAAACCCCACTATTTTGAGTTTTTAATGCTTCATCTCATGCCAAGGTCCGAAATTTAAATCCGTTAACATTATATGCAGTGAACCGTTTAGCCTTGTCAATAGGACCTCTAGCAAGATAAAAAAGAACATCTTTATCCTGCTCGGTGAGATTGTTCAGATCTTTAGAAATCAAATAAGAATTTTGTAGTGTCAGGGCATAAATAATACCAACATACATGTGGCATGGAGTGAGTTTTTGCTTACATGATTAGAGAACCAACTAACGAACTCTTTATCAACCTTCTTGTCTATCTCAAAGACACTCCTCGTCACGATTCCTTAGTTGTCTCATACAACTTCTCTAAATTCCCTATACAGATTTAAGTTAATAGACGTACATAAGAATAATTTCGGCAATCGATTTCTAGAAGTACTTACTGGAGATACCGATCAACTGTAGGGCAATTGGTTAACACATGTCGATGAGCTTGTAACTTTTCAATGGCTGTGAGAGTGAAGTACGAAGAACCCCCAACGGGTTTTCCTACTTGCGAAAATAGTTCAGCTTCTCGTGTTTTAGGTTGTATATCAACAGGTTCATCATCTACACGACTAGCTCGATTCCATATTGTCTCAATATTATCTAGATACCTTGAACAAAATGTCAAGATCTCTTGCATTAGGTATCCTTCTGCAATAGAGCCTTCTGGTTGTGCCCTATTACGTACATAGGATTTTAATAATCCTAAGTACCTGTTAAATTATAACAAGTATTTTTATTAATAATCGTCCAAGTCATTATATAATTTAAAGCATTAGAAAAATTACCTCTCGATAGGATACATCCATCGATAATGTATAGGACCTCCAAGCTTAGCTTCTTCAACAAGATGAACAATTAAGTGGACCATAACCGTGAAGAAAGAAGGAGGAAATAACATTTCCATGTGGCATAAAGTGAGCACAACATTATGTTGCATTTTGTCTAAATCTGAAATACTCAACACTTTACCACATAATTGCCTAAAGAATGAGCACACCTCATTTAAAATAGCTGATACCTCTGTGGGCAATCCTACTCGCATGGCTAATGGTAGAAATTGCTCCATTAATACATGGCAATCGTGACTTTTAAGCATCCCATTCAGCCGAAGATTGTCCACATCAATGCACCTAGAAAAGTTGCTTGAATAACCATCTGGCACAATGATATTCTTTAAAGTTGTTAAAAAAGATTTCTTTCCTTGTTTAGTCATTGTATAAATAGCTAAAGGATACTTTCCATTTTCATTTGGCCAAAGGTCATGCCTAAAGCCCATCGATTGAAGGTCTCTCCGAGCAAAGATATGATCTTTTGACTTTGCATCATTTAGCAAGGTATAGATGATATTGTCGCACACATTCTTCTCAATATGCATAACATCAAGGTTATGACGTAATAAATTATGCTCCCAATATGGAAGCTCAAAAAAGATGCTTTTCTTTTTCCATTGTTGAGTGCCTTCTTGCGACGTACGCCCACCACCACGTGATCTTTTTCCCCTTCCACTTATTTCAGCTGTATGACCAAAAGTGACATTGATATTCTTAACTTGTTCCAGAATTTCAGAACCAGATAACATTTTCGGTGGATTGCGCATATCTTGTTCTCCGTTAAACCGAATCCTATTCAACCTAAATCTGTGTCTGTGATCAAGAAACCGACGATGACCCATGAAACACCATTTCTTACTATGCGGCAGGCGACAAGGAGTAGAGTCAAAGTTACAAGTTGGGCAAGCTTGTCCTGTATACGTGTTCCATCCAGAAAGCGTTCCTAACCCAGGAAAGCCACTAATCGTCCACATTAAAGCCGTGTGCAATTTGAACATCTCTCGAGTTGAAGCATCATAAGCATCTACACCGTCATGCCACAACTCCTTCAGCTCTTTGATTAAAGGCTGCATGTACACATCTATATTATTGCCGGGCATTTTTTTACCAGGAATTATCGTTGACAGGATAAATGACGTCGGTTTCATACACACCCATGGAGGGGTGTTGTAAGGTATGAGAATAATTGGCCAAATGCTGTAACTTGTACTTAAATTGCCAAACGGATTAAAACCATCGGTAGCTAATGCAAGACGCACATTCCGCGGTTCTGATGCAAATGAGATGTTTGTTGAGTCAAAGGTCTTCCAAGCTTTAGAATCCCTAGGATGTCTCATCATGCCATCATTATTGTTATCCACAGCATGCCATCTCATATCCTCAGCAGTCTTTGAAGACAAAAATAATCTTTGCAAGCGCGGTTTTAATGGAAAGTAACGAAGAACTTTTGTAGGCACCTTCTTCCTACTATTTCCATCATTGGATGCCTCAACCATACCATCTTTTGTCCTTGATTTCCATCTGCACTTGTTACATACTTTGCATGCTTCCCTGTATTCATCTTCACCCCAATACAACATACATTTATTTGGACATGCATGTATCTTTTCACAGTCCAAACCAAGCTTGGATATAGTTTTATTTTCCTCATAGAATGAACTAGGAATTTTCGCATGCTCAAATGCATCATGTAGTAGTTCTAAAATAATTGTCATAGCCTTATCAGTCATCCTACAAAGGCATTTGATATGATACAGCTTCACTATAAAAGCAAGTTTAGAATACTTTGAGCACCCTTCATATAAAGGTTGTTCTCCATCTCTAGCTAATTCATGAAATTCTCTTGCTTCACTTCCTTCTTGACTTACATTTGGCGTCACTCCTTCACCTTGGGCAATGTCTTCATTTGTATCATTTGCGCAATCCCTATCAACTCCAAATGCATCATTAATCATGTTCTGAATTGGATCTTCATCAACCACAATGTCTGGTGACGCATTTGCCACATTTCTACTTGCCACATTACTAGTTTGTCCTATGTCGGACTCCCCATGGTATAACCAAGAAGTGTATCCTTTTGGAAATGGTCTACAAATTAAATGGTCATACACGACATCCATACTCCGTTTTCTAAAACCACACAAAGAACAAGGACATTTTATTTTGCCATCAACGACACTGTGTTCGAAAGCAAATTTAATAAATGCCTCAACCCCTTGCTTATACTCGGATGAATTTTGTGGCATTGTAATCCATGATTTATCCATTTAAATAGAATCTTTTTTCTGAATTAAGAAATAAGAAACAAGTCAAAAAATACTGAACAACAAATATGAGTAGCATATATACAGATAGTCAAAAAATACTGAACAACAAAAAATTTCAGTATGCCTATATTAGACATACACTCCCAAAAACACTTCAAAACAACTCCAATTCATAGCCAAAATGCCCAGGAAATTACAGCATACATACACTTGACAAAAACTCCCAAAATCACTTCATAACAACTTCAACTCATAACCAAAATGCCCAGGAAATTACAGCATACATATACTTGATAATAATCATGCATTCCAAGAAATTGAAGCTATCAAAAACCCCTGTAACAGAAATACTAGAGGAACAAACAGACTTAAATGGTGATTCGAACCCAAGCAAATGCAGACAGATTTAACTTGGGTGAAATCCTGAAATTAGAGCAAGATATTATCCAGGTCACCAAATATCATTTATCTCTAATCCAAATTATCTTGTATGTAAAGCAGGATATTATGTCAATGTAAAATGACTTCAGAAAATAAAAAAGCCAAGAGGGTTCGTTTCAAAAATCCACGAAAACAAAATAGAATTGAGCAAGATGTTGTATTTGAACACATCAGAAAAGAAAACAAACTGCAAATATAACGAAATCTTAACAGCAACAGGAAGAAAGAGACAAATAAATAAAGAATTTTTGCACTCTAATCCAATCATCCACACTATCCTAATCCAATCATCCACACTCTAATCCAAGCAGGCTATTAATTTGCATTTTAACCAGATTAAAAGTTTATAATATAGATATCTAGCTACTATTTTTTAATCTTGTTATGCACAACAGGTTATAGGCCATCGAGTGCTTTGTCATGACAGGTTATAGGCCATGGAGTCATAAATCTTCTTGTTAATGTATATTTCTCAATTGAAATGCTCCTGAGAAGCATTCATTCACTTTCTTCACTGAATTCAAATTTAAAAAATTGGTTGTAAGGTGCAGGGCTGTTAAAGTACTGTGGGAAAATTTTCTCGTTTCATAACTTAAATGGCATTGAAGGTGAAGCCTTTTAGTGGCTATAAAGCCATTATTCCTTTTAAGTGATGCTACTTTGCACATGGACCTTATAATAATATGAAGACAAAATGAGGATGACACTGGCTGAAAATAAACATGAAACAAACAGGGTATAATGCTAAAACTAACCAATGCCTCCAAGCACGTCAATGAAAAAACGGAATGAAGTGTCTCACACGCTCAGTGATTGCCAATACTTGGATTTTTAAAGTGCACGCAAAAAATTAATACAAAAGTTATTTGTCTAATCTCAGTTAAAATAGAAACAAACTCAAAAATTATTAAAAACCACATAATCTAAAAAAATGGTCACCCCCCCCCGCTAAAATAAATGAAACTTTACTCAACCAAGAGAAAGCACACTAAGGTGACTTCAAGTTGTGTTTAAGAGACTGGACTTACTAGCATATATCTAAGAGCTAAACTATGTAGCATATGATAGGGAAGGAAACAATTGTCCTACGAAATGACACCGTCAGCCTGCTTTATAGCATTAAGGTATTTGACTCTAAACTATGAAGTTAACTTTGATCTATATACTACAAACAAATGCTTAAAATTGATCTAACCTTCTACATTATGCTTAGTTGCTAACCTGTTGAATCAAATAGATGGTGCCATGAAGGTAACAAGTTTAATATGGTAAGTCTCAGCATAGGTAACTCCCCCCCTCCTCTCATCTGGCAGAGGAAAGAACAATAAATAATAGTGACTTAATATAACAAAAAGAATACAAATAATCTTGCTAACAATCTAGTTAGAAAGCAGAAAATGACAGAAAATTTAAGTCTATTGCAAGGTAACAACAATCTAGTGGATTTCGATTTGATTTGGTTTTAATGTCTTTGTAGTTCTAGACCATGCTCACCCATACAACCCATACAAGCAGTAGAACAAAAAAAACCGTACAGAAAATTAAGCATCACTGGTTTGAAATGAAAAAATAGAAAAGATTACACAAAGTATATACAATACAATAGTATCATCTTAAAGACATTTCTAGATATATTTAGAGAACGGTGGAACCTGGGAAGAAAAGAATGGAAAGTAAGCGAGAAACGAGGCAGAGGAACAAAACAAAGCAGTGCCTGAGAGGGAGAATCGAACAACAATGTGAGAATCGAACAGGGAGAATCGAACAGGGAACAAAAACGTGAGGGGTATTACCTGAGATGTCTCAGCGCAAGCCGCTAGGGTTCCCAAGCTCGTCGCAGATGTGTTTTTAGGATATTACTGGAGAGGCCTTTTTGCTTTGTTGACTGATTGTTTTTCCCAAAAAATCGAGAGGGAGACTTGAGAGGGAAAAAAACACGTGTTTTTTAAACCAAAAAATAGCAACTGCTGCCGGTGGCTCTTAACCGCCGCACATTTCAAGTAATGAGATCTGTCTTTCATTTTAACCGCCGCGCGTAACCTTGGAGCCGCCGCCAAATGCACGTATTTGAAAGCGGTTGCAAGCTCTTGAGACCGGGCCGAAAGTCAACCGACGCGATTCTTGTGAAACCGCCATTGTTGACCGCCGTGTCGTTTTCCTTCAGTGAATGTCGATGGAATAGTGGTTGTTAATAGGATTCGGTCGGAAATAGATGTTAGAAAAAGGGAGGTTGTTGTTTATGGATGGGGTTATAATGGATGTTGAGTTTGAGCAATCGGTCTTATCCGGTGAAACAGGGGAGGATTGACTGTATTCAGGTTTTGCTCTTCGATTTTCAGATTCATATTTTATGGTATACAATACAACTGAGATATTTCTGAACACTTGTACTTGTAACAATGTGTGTATTATCTCCTTTTTCTTTAATAGTTAAAAGTAAAAGTAAAATGTATTATCTCCTTTTTGCTTAATAATTGACTACTGTTGACAACATATGATGTCTTTAGATGAAAACCGTGGTCGTGGCGGGCGTCATACTCGCATGGCTTCCAGGAGGTCATGTCCCCTATTAGCAGGCCGATAACTGCAAGGGAGTATCGAGCTATCTTTATGAGGAATGAGGATCGTGATCGTCATGCTCGTCTTCACGATCCTTATCGCGATGAGGATCGCGATTTGATGAACCAGTATGCTAATCCCCGTGCCGTTGCTGACCGTTGGGGCCCAGGCCTTCGAATGCACATGCTTCAGAGAAGACCACCCTCTACCAGAAAGCCCGTACAATCCAACGACGCCTTTGGAGGAATCTACTGCCCGATTTTGTCCTAGTTACTCCTCTAGTAATGGCCAAAACTAGACTCAAGATGGACACTCATCATCATTGTTGTCATTTGTGTCAGTTCTCTCTACTAATTCTTCAACTTCAACATGTTGCCGATTAGGAGATGGAACCTTCTGAAGGCTTCATGATTCTTCTTCACATAATGCATATTTTCTAGGGTTGATGTATTAGTTGAAAAGATACAATGAAGATCAAGCTGATGCATGTTGTCCACCAGATGGTGGCGAAAACAACGAGTTCTTCTCTGGATTCTATAATGGTGTCAAGAAAATAACTCCCTGGTTTTCCAATGGGACAAATTTCTTCAGTGAGGTGGAAAACCAGGGAGTTATTTTCTTGACACCATTATAGAATCCAGAGAAGAACTCATTGTTTCCGCCATCACCTGGTGGACAAAATGCATCAGGTTGCTCTTCATTGTATGTTTTCAACTAACACATCAACACTAGAATTCTTGCATTATATGGAGAAGAATCATGAAGCCTTTGGAAGGTTCCATCTCCTAATCGGCAACGTTGAAGTTGAAGAATCAGTAGAGGGACTGACGCAAATGACAACAGTGATGACGAGTGTCATCTTGAGACTAGTTTTGGCCAGTCCTAGAGAAGCAACTAGGACAAAATCGGGCAGTAGATTCCAAACGACATTGCTTTTTTATTTATGTAAATAATGTAGTAATGTAGATCTTTCCTGCTTTTTTAATTATGTAAATAATGTAGTAATGTAGATCTTTCCTTGTTTTGAAAAGTTTAATTAGTATAATGTAGATATGTCATTCCTTTTTTATAGATGTATAAAATTGACTGCTAAATTAGATTATTGTTTGAATTTTGGGCAAATTTGGTGCCAATATATTCTGCTGCCAATTCTTGTCAAATTTTCCGCATTATTTGTCATTTTAGAAAGCCTCTGGGCAGGAATTAATAGTAATATAAAGGAAAAAAAGGTAACCTTTTATGAATGTCACATTTTACACCGGTTTTCTAAATAACTGGTGTAAAAGGTCATTTAAAAAATAACAGGTAAACGGAAATCGAAATTTTACACCAGATATATAACCGGTGTAAAATATTGATATTTTACGCCGGTTAAAAAATCGGGGTAAAAATCCCAACATACAACACCGGGAGCATCTACATCGGCACCAAAACCGGTGTAAAAAGTCAATTTTAACCGATGTAAAATCCTCTTTCTGCACTAGTGTAAGTAACCTTTAAGTGAAGGATATCCTGAATCGGCAAGGTAGTATTTACCTGTGTATAAATACAAAATATATTAGACAAGATTACAAAATTATTTATTATACAAATAAAACTAATTCAAGTTATATTATACTAACATTTAAGAGGATAAGGGAATTGTAAACTCGGCTTACAAAGAGTCTCTATAAGAATCTTTCCATCGTGAACAAATCCTTCCCATCCACATAATGCAAATGTAAAACACATTAAAATCACACCCAACCATCACATTTGTGCCAGTTTGTCCTTTCCTATTGAAAAAAAGGTGTCTGCTTATCTACTGTGACATGTATTTTAATATGAGTGCCATCTATTGCTCCTGTAAAATCTTTAAAGTAAGGTCAATATTGATGATCATCTCTAATGTACTGAGAAGGAGAGCGCATAGGATCAACAGGTTTGATTATGTTTTTCCCAACTTGCATACAACTTCTAAACTCTATAGAAATGATTGTGAATGGTCTCACCTGAATGATGAAACCTTTCTTGGACATTTCTATATGCATATTGCCGGTTTACCTATCATATACAAGAATAAAGCAACACTTTCTTCTACTCTAATGTTTTTGGTTGGTGAGTATCCACAATTATTGGTTAACTCCCATACTAATTGCTAAAAAACATGTTTACTCATTCGAAGTTGCTCAAAAATATGTTATCATTTCCTGTTTTCTATTCTATATACCACTTGTGACCTGAGAGAATTGAAGTAGTTTTATTTTCTTTCACGACATATTTCAGCACATGATTTGTGACTAAAAAGGTAGCCATAACTTTTGCAATATGATATCAATATCTTGTATTATGTTGGACTTCAATTTCCATTTTTGAACTGTTATCACTCTCATCTGAATTGTCAGTTATCCTGTGTCACAATATATAAATTAAATCAGTACAAACTAGAAACATTGTTAACAAACCTGTAAATAATAATAATAAACATAATAAAAGATTGATTTTAGGTTAATTTCTCCAGATTTTAAGTCTTTCAGTTATGGATAGCTAATGTAAAAGCTTGATTCATGAATGGGGTTTGTATCTCATAGATTCAAGTAATTAAATGGGTGATCTCATGTGCTAGTTTAGCTGCAAATGCTTTATGTGAAATAAGGAGAAAGAAACAGAAAGAGCATACACAATTAGACCAATGTATGAATAGGGAAGACATACACAACTCATAAGAAAAGGCTTGACAAAGGCTGTATTAGGATAATCAACCAGTACGAGATACCATAGATGGAATCATGTTCACATGAGCATACAATTTGCTCATCTGCATAAGTACAAATTTTTCCATGACTTAAACACAAACACATCACCATATTTATAGCTCCAAATCAGTACAAAATCAAGAGCAAACATATTAAATGTTAAATCAAAATATTGTCAAGCATTGCATATCCAATAAATATCAAAGTCACAAACTTTAAGTACGACAAATATCATATTACATCAACATAATAAAAACTAAATAGGTCCAAATACTACTATTATCGTCTAATAAGCATCCTAACGACGAGAACATGGATAGTCATGATCGGTAAAAGTGCTTAGCTAATCAAAGGTAATCTCAAGATTGGTGTTTATAAAGTGAGAAAATGTAGCCCTATTTTCTTTGATGGAAAGGATTCTCACATAATCCTTTTACCGAGGATGGAAGCTCCTCTAACATTGTCAAACATTTAGCATAACTAACATTGTTCTCTGGTTTTGGTCCCGTGACAGTAGTATATGAACTCTGATCCATCCCACTGTTGCGACTCAGACAAGTGTACCTGATCGTAACTCGTAATAAAGTGGAGTATTTGTAAGACTCCGAATGTCGAACTCACAAAAAATTCGCGAGTACTAAATTAACAGAGATCCTTTATTATTTTAGACAAAGGAAGAAAGAGATTATGAGAACAAGAACAATCAATTAAAAAGCAATAGAACAAAAGCAACTTCGCAAGAAAGAATAGAGATCAAGTAAGAAAAGCCTAGGGGAACCGGGTTCACTAATACTAGATCCTGAATCTACTTCCTTGCTATTACGAACTATATTTCCTTATTAAAAGCCAATCACTCACTCTAAAATACTAATAAATACCTAGTTAATAGCCGTCTTCCTAAATAACTACTCCGTTTTGGTCCAGGAAGGTAATTAAAGGAAAGAGCTTTAAGAACAGGTGAGACTTGTTAATCTAATAACTGATTGGAAATAAGCAATTACCTTGACCGGGCATGAAAAGCGAATTCTGTTAATCCTAGAGTTTCATTAACTAATTGTGGTCCTATCACCTCAAATTATCAAATTTATTAAGGATTAGCTACTTCCTACGAGATTAAGCATGCTAGGAAAAACACATTCATAAGGATAATAAGAAGTTCATAAAAGTGATTAAATAAATATCGAGACACATCGTAAAAGATCCCCATCACCCCCTAGTGATGAGATTAGCTACTGTTTCTCAACATAATAGAATAACACCAATCCAAACAAGAAATCATAAAAGAAAGGAAAGACAAGAGACAAGAGGCAAGAGCTAAAGTGGTCAAGAGACCCCCCAGCTTTCCAGCTCCCCTTGAAAGAGAGCTAAGATTGCCTATTTATAAGCTTTAAGGCGTACTAGGTCAGCTGACTTCAAATCTGTGCATTCTGGGCTTGGGTGCGGCCGTACCAAATATATACCTGGCCGTACCAGACTTTAATTGCGACACTGGCCCGTACTTGTGCCCTCTGTACTCCTTGACGCAATTATGTACGACTGTACTTCTTTTGGTTCGGCCGTACTTAAATTTCTCATCGGCGTCAGGCTATACTGACCAAGGGGGTACGCCCCTACTGCTTCTCTTGCATAGGTACGCTTACATCGACCGACCGCTGCCGCAGCTCGTGCCCGTAACGCCACAGTATGCTCAAATCTTGCCAGAATCTTCCCAAAATTACATCTTTTGCTCCAAGCAATGTCTTTATGATATTTCTGCAAAATAGAACATAAGTAAGTACTTTTATACTTTAAATAGCACAAAATGATATAATTAACTACTTGGATAATTATAAGAAAAATTAAATTTACTGACTAGGGGCATAAACGAGATCCGGGACAACAAAGTAATATCATAAGAAATGCTAAGTAATAGAATGCCCAATTAGAGGAGCAAGTTCAACAAGTTCACCAAGTCTGTGATTTATAAGTCACTCTTCTCACCACTCTCAAAGTGTTTAAAGGTGTAGTCATTAACGTTCAAATTTTCCCAAAGAAGTGATATTACCATAGGCTTATACATTGACCAAAACTCTACTATTGAAATCCGCTTATCATGCAAAAGAGGAAAAATAGTCTTTCATGGGTTGTAATGGGGCCAAGTTAATAATATTAGGGGGGATAAAAAGAAAGAAAAAGTCATGTAAAAGGTCAGAAATAAATCAACAAAACAAGTAACATTTTTTTAACTATAAAGAGCAGGCAAGAATCCCTCTAATATTCATCATTTTTCTCTTTTTATTCCTTTGAAGGCAATAACTCATTTTTTTTTCTATTCTTTTTCTTCTTCTTTTTTTTTTCTTTCCTTTCCTCCTTTTAGGCTTTTTATGCCGCAATTTAACACATTAACTAAGATAAGAGGGGAAAGTATTTGCTAAGCCTTCCTTTTATAAGCTTTCATGAGGGATTTCTAACATTATTCTTTTGATTTCTAACATTATTCTTGTGATTTTTGCCACTAATTGCTCTAACGAAAGTATTTTTCAAGGTTATCTCAATAAAAATAATAAGTAATAACAATGAAAAAGGTACCAAAGAAATATAATAATAAGCATAAAAATGGGCAACTAGTGGAAAAATATTTGTAACAAAATTGAAGTGGGCCTGAAAAATTCCAAAAATTGCCCCAACCAAATTCACATGAAAGTAAATTTATATTCGCTTTGCAATGGTCTCAGCACAAGTTCTAGAATGCACAACATAGAAAAGTATCACTCAAACAAAGAAAAGAGGTAAAAAGTATGATGTGACCTCTTATTTAGGCTCAAATCTCATATTTAGTAGTTTACGCAGACAAATTGAAACTCATAAAATTTCAATGCTAATTATCAGCTAATTCTAAAACTAGCAACAATATCATTTCAATCACAAGTTATCAGATTTTTTTTTTTAAAATTGCCCCAAATCAGAAAAATATCAAATTTTTCATAATTTAATAGTTATAAGCATAGCCAAGTAATTATAATTATAGTTCCCTCTCCACATTTATTTTTAGCAGTGTCCTCATCACTCTGATTATAAAATAAGCAATAAAAATTATATGCAATTTAATATGTGCTAAAAATAAATTAAGGTGGAAAGGTACTCCCCTCTGAATAATTTCACGAGCAAATTGCGGAGGAGTGATTCAATTATTGTTATTGCCTTGCCAATGGACCTAGAGAAACTGTAAATCACAACAAACTATTAAAACTATAAAATAAAATAAAATTAAATAACATAAAAATAGATAACACAGACTGCCTCCTGCAAAGCGCTTGTTTAACGTCGTGAGCCTGACGGTTTGCTTAAAAGTGGTCAACCAGGCGGCTCTTGAAGAGTGAATTTTGCATTCATCGCATTTCCTCTTCTCCATTTCTTAACCATGTGGTTCAAGTTGCTCTTTCTTTTTCCAAGGGGTGGATGGGCTTCAAAATGTTGTGAATTTTTTTTTTCTCCATCCACCAATATGCTAGGATCTTGCAAGTTAGTAATTTCTTCTAAAGGTTCTTGCACTCTTAAAGTCATCAAAGCCATTATAAGCAATCGCATTATTGGTAAAATAAGAAAGAGTAAAAGAACATGGATTTTTAGTAGAATTTAAAAACATTTAAAACATCATCTTCCTTACCATTTCTTATAGCTACATTCCCCTTTTGAACTTCAATGACCGCTTCACCGATTTTGGCCAAAAGAGTTTTAATCGCTTCTAAGATTGACTGTTCTTCACACTTAGGCTCAGACTTGGGCTCTTCAATCAACTCCTCAATATTCTAAAAAATGATGACTTCATCATCCTTCTTAAGATTAGGCTCAACTTGATTGGTCACTATGTCTTGTTCACTCTGAGTCCTCAATGTTGCTGAAGGAGAGTCATGACTTTCCACAGATTCAATAGGAGTTTTTAAAACATCAAATGGGTCACCAGGTTTTTTCTCGAATTTAGCCAAAATCTCATCCATGGTTAGTTCTTCAATTGATTCTTTATCACTCTCATGGACGATGACTTCGTATTCCTCCTTAGGATTGTGCTCAACTTGAGTGGGAGTGATTTTGAAGTTTGTTGAGTCGCTAATGCTATCAAGGTAGAAAGTGTTGGAACCTAAACGATTGAGAAGTTTAGATCCTCATTAATTTTGATGATAACAAAATATCTTCTGATAAGTTTTTGAGTGCGCAGGTATTGAAATCTCTTATGTTTTATCTCACTCAAGCAAGAAGAAGAAAATTTAGTACTGAATACGTTCCATGTGTGTCAGCATCCGGTTCACTCCAGCGTCTTGTGTAAAGCGAGCGTCCGGTAGTGTTATTCTTTGACACGTGGATTACTCAATTGCTGCGAGCATCCGTCTCCTGTTCTGAGCGAGCATCTGGTCTTTTAATGAATCACGTGATGATCACGTTGTTGCTCTTCACCTCAGCTACTTTGGAACGGAATTCGAATTTGATTTTGTGCGCTCAATTTTATGTACGAAGAATCAAAGGTGACACCTTTAGAATAAGACAAATTCGTACAAGGCAATTGTGTGAAAAGCAGATAGTATAATAACGGAAATATGTACTATTCTGATATTCTCTGGAAAGGAAGAAAAGGACAGAATTTCAAATTGTCTCACCCAATGATTCGGAGCTGAAATATCTGCAACGGTATTATCCTCAAGACTCCTATAAATACTTCAAGATATTCATTGAAGAAGTGTTAGAAACTGCAAGAAACGACATTCTGAAAAGGTTATTACTCAAGAATTGAACCTCAGCATCTTATTCTTTCTTTTAGAAAGTTATTTGTTTGAACTTAATCTTTTCATTCTCTCTGTGAGAGTTATTTTGATTGTATTCAAAATTATCTTTGTCAAAGTTGTATTGCCTAGTTAAGGCTTTGTTCCTCAAAGGCTCGAACGTACTAAGTCGTTTTGAGAAGTTAAGAGTATTGTCAAGTTTGTGATAGTAGAATACTCTTAAGAAAATTTGTAATCAGTTGATTATAGTGGAAAATCCTTCAAGAACGAAGGGACTAGACGTAGCTACCAGGTTGGTGGTGAACTGGTATAAATCTCTGTGTCTCTTGCTTTACTGCTTTATACTTATGGTTATCTTGCGCATAAAAACAAGTTTTCAAAATTCTTATTTCCAGTGTCTGGTCCTACTCCAGCATCCAATTTCAAACAGATTCATTTTCAAGTGTTCTAAAGTGTTTTTAACTCTAAGTTTGCGAAAAGTTTGTAAACACAATTCAACCCCCTTCTTGTGTTCACGTTCAGTTGGTACTAGAGCTCGGCCTCTTGGTTGAGCACTTAACAATGTTAAGAGAAAAGATCTTATACTATGAACATGTCTGCAGAAGGTGGTCACATGAACCGTCCTCCTCTATTTACTGGGGAAAAATTTGACTAATGAAAATATAAGATGAAAGCTTTCTTTGAGACACAACAACTTGAGTTGTGGGATATTGTTGAAAGTGGTTTCATTCTTCCTACTAATGCTGCTGGTGTTGCCATTGCCAGAGAAAATTGGAATGATGAGCAGAAAAAGAGATATCAAAAAGCTAGATTCATTCTTATTTGTGCTGTCAGAAAAGGAATATGACAAATGTGGCAAATTTGATACTGCCAAAGAAATCTAGGATTCACTTGTTTTGTCTTATGAGGGCTCCGCCCAAGTAAGAGAAACTAAAGCTAGCATGTTAGTTCGCCAATATGAGTTGTTTAAAATGGAGGAGGGTGAAAACATTGAATCTATGTTTGGAAGATTCCAACCACTTGTTCATGGGTTACAGGCCCTTGAAAAAAGTTATATCACCCCTAACCATGTGAGAAAGATCCCGAGAAGTTTGACCAAGCAGTGGAGACCCAAAGTCACTGCTATTCAAGAAGCAAAAGATTTAAATGTCTTAAGACTTGAAGATCTTTTGAGTTCTCTGAAAGCTCATGAACTTGAGTTGAATGAGGAAGAACCTGTAAAGAAAAGCAAGTCTATTGCTTTGAAAGTCAACAAACATAAAGCCAGTACTTCTAAAGCTCTTCAAGCTGAAGAAGAATCAGAAGATGAAGCTTCAGAAGGAGACGTTGATGGGTCGGATGATGAGCTCGCGTTCATATCCAGGAAGATCCAAAGGATGTGGAAGAAAAGAAACTTCAAGAAGAAATTCCACCAGAAAGATGTCAAGAACAAAAAGGAAAGCAAAGACAAAAGCCAAGTTGTCTGCTATGAATGTAAAAAGCCTGGACACTTCAAATCTGAATGTCCTAATCTTAAGAAGAAGCCCACAAGAAGTTCTTTTAAGGGAAAGGAGAAGAGTCTCATGGCTATATGGGAAGATCTAGATTCATCATCCTCTGAGGAAGATAATGATGAAGAAGCCAATCTTGCCCTTATGGCAAATACTGACTTAGACTCTGAAGAAGAAGTTGAAGAGGTAATAATATATGATTCTTATTCTGAACTTCAACTTGTATTTGATGATCTTCTTAAGGACTCTGCCACCCTTTCCACTGAGTATAAAGTTTTGAAAAAGAAATTTTCAAAATTATCTCAAGAGGTTCAAGTTTTGAAAAATGAAAACTGAAAGCTCGATTGAAGAGAACGAGCTGAAAATCGAAAATCGTTGTCCGTGGATAGTCGTCTAGCGACATGTCGAGAACTGTGGTCGAGAGCTCTCGACCTGAAAGCTCTGAAGCTAAAGGCAATCCTAAGCGTAAATCAAATGATTATGAATATGTATTTCAAAAGTTTCTTGCAGAAAGCGTAACTCGAAGCAAGCAAGCTTCAATGATTTGGGGTGTCAGTAAAACGACAACTCAAGGTCTTGGTTACATATCAGATGAACCCTCTTTAAAAAATAAAAATCCTGCATCTGATAAATCCAATGATCACAGTGAATGTTTGCATTGTACCTACTGCAACAAACCTGGTCATTTGAAAAGTGCATGTACTGCTTTTAAGATTAAGAAGGACAAGTATCCTTCAAGAACTAACAAGGAAGGACCCAAAAAGATATGGGTACCTAAAGATAAAATAGTCTATGTTGCAGATATGCTTAGCAATAAAGTCAACACACTTATCTTGGTACTTAGACAGTGGATGCTCGCGTCACATGACAGGAGAAAAGCATATGTTCCAAGAGTTACGGCCTAGAGAAGAAGGATTTGTTGGTTTCGGAGGAAACCAGAAAGGTAAAATAGTTGGAATTAGTCGCATTGGTAAAGGCTCTCTTCCCTCTATTGATAACGTACTTTATGTTGAAGGACTAAAGCATAACCTATTGAGCATAAGTCAATTATGTGACAATGGTTATGATGTCATTTTTACGTAAACCAGATGTTCAAGAAAAAGCAAGAAAGATGGCTCTATTTTCTTTACAGCAAAGAGGAAACAAAATATTAATAAAATTGATCTTTCTGAACTTGCACAACAAGATGTCAAGTGTCTCATGTCTGTTGAAGATGAACAATGGATTTGGCATAAAAGATTAGGTCATGCCAGTTTGAGTTTAATCTCAAAACTAAACAAACACAGTCTTGTTAGAGGCTTACCAAATCTAAAATTTCAATCTGATGCTCTATGTGAGGCATGTCAAAGAGGAAAACAAGTTAAAACTTCTTTTCATTCAAAAAATGTTGGTTCAACCTCTAGACTACTTGAGCTTTTCATCTTGATCTTTTTGGTCCAACAAGGACAGCCTCTTTAACTGGAAAGAAATATGGGTTAGTCATTGTTGATGATTTTACTAGATGGACATGGGTTAGATTCCTTGCCCACAAGGATGAGTCATTCAAGGTATTTACTGTTTTCTGTAAATCAGTTCAAAATGAAAAAGGAATTTGTATTTCTTCTATTAGAAGTGATCATGGGGGAGAATTTGAAAATGAAATCTTTCAAAAATTTTGTGAAGAAAATGGCATCTCCCACAATTTCTCCTCTCCTAGAACACCACAACAAAATGGTGTTGTAGAAAGGAAAAATAGGTCCCTCCAAGAAATGGCTAGGACCATGATCAATGAAGCTGATATTGCTAAACATTTTTTGGCAGAAGCAGTAAACACAGCTTGTTATATTCAAAATAGAATTCTTATTAGACCTATTTTGAAGAAGACTCCATATGAACTGTGGAAAGGTAGAAAACCAAACATATCTTACTTTCATCCCTTTGGTTGTATATGTTATATTCTGAATACTAAGGATCAACTTGGTAAGTTTGATTCCAAAGCTGACAAAGGTATCTTTTTGGGATACTCTGAAAGATCTAAATCTTTTAGAATATATAATAAAGAAACTTTAATAGTGGAAGAATCCATTCATGTCAAGTTTGATGACACGAAGCCTGACACTGCCATATCAAAGCTGGATGACTTATTTTCAGATTTAAATATTGGTGGCACTACAAATGGTGATCTAGCATCTTCAGCATCTGGTGGTAACCAGACTCTGGATTCTACTCAAGCAGAAGCTGGAGTCAGAAAGAATTGGAGATACAAAACCAATCATCCCAAAAATCAAATCATAAGAGAACCTGGAGATAGAGTTAGAGCAAGATTCTCTTTCAAAGAGCATGCAGATATTGCACTTCTCTCTGAAATGGAACCTAAAACGATTGATCAAGCCTTGGAAGATGATGGTTGGATTCTGGCTATGCAAGAAGAGCTGAATCAATTTCAAAGAAATGTGAACGTGAACACAAGAAGGGGGGTTGAATTGTGTTAAAAACTTTTCGCAAACTATACGTAAAAATACTTTAACACAGACTTTTTAAAACTGTTTGTATATCAGATGCAGATAATTAAACCGGATGCAGAAATTAGACAGCTTATGAAAACTTGTTTTACTGAGCAAGGTAAAGATAAATGTAAAGCAGTAAAGGATGAGACACTGAGATTTATACTAGTTCACCACCAACTGGTAGCTACGTCTAGTCCCTTCGTTCCTGAAGGATTTTTCATTATAATCAACTGATTACAATTTTCCTCAAGAGTATTCTTCTGTCACAAACTTGACAATACTCTCAACTTCTCAAACGACTCGGTCACGGTCGATCCTTTGAGGAACAAAGCCTTAACTAGGCTAAATACGATTTACAAAAGAGATTATACTTTTGAATATAATCAAAATAACTCTCACGAGAGAGGATGAAAAGATTAAGCTCAAAATGCAGAATGGCTTTCTAAAAGAAAGTATAAGACGCCGAGTTGATTCATTGTAGACCAGAAACTTGGCACGAAACTTGATTGCTCACTAGAGTAATCTTGCTTTCAGAATGAAGTTTCTTCACAGTTTTTCCCAACTTCTCTTCAATGAATACCTTGGGGTATTTATAGGAGTCTTCAAGGGTATTACCGTTGCAGTAAAAATATCTCCTTTCCATTGAGTGAGGTAATTTGAAATGTAGTCCTTTTCTTCCTTTCTAGAGAATATCAGAATAGTACACATTACCGTTTTCTTACTATCTATAATTTGCAATTGCCTTGTACGATTTTTGTCTTATGCTAAAGGTGTCACCTTTGCTTCCTCGTACATCAAAATGAGCGCATAAAATCAAATTTGAATTCCGTTCCTGAACAGTATGAGGCTAAGAGAAAAAACGTGATCATCACGTGCTTCATTAAAGTGATCAGACGCTCGCTCAGAACAGAGGACGGACGCTCGCAGCAATTGAGTATTCCACGTGTCAAATAGTAACACTACTGGACGCTTGCTGTTAGCAAGATGCTGGAGTGAGTTCGGATGCTGACACTAATGGATTGTATTTAATTCTTTTGTTAATATCTTCTTCTTCCTTGAGTGTTTTGTACATATATATGAAGTTTTGATACCTGTACACTCAAAGATATGTTAGAAGATAAATTGTTCTCTTGAGAATTACTTTGTTATCATCAAAATCAATGAGGGTCTAAACTTCTCAATCGTTTAGGTTCCAACAAAATGATGTCTGGAAGTTAGTCACTCTACCAGAAGATAAGCAAGGTATTGGTACTAAATGGGTATTTAGAAACAAGCTTGATGAAGATGGTAAGGTTGTGAGAAACAAAGCAAGATTAGTTGCTCAAGGTTACTCATAAGAAGAAGGTATAGATTTTACTGAAACTTTTGCACCTATTGTAGGTTAGAAGCTATTCATATTTTGCTTTCATTTGCTGCACTCCATGAGATAATTCTTTATCAAATGGATGTGAAAAGTGCTTTCTTGAATGGTTTTATAACTGAGGAAATCTATGTGAAACAACCTCCTGGTTTTGAAGATATTGAATTTCCATAACATGTTTTTAAACTTAAAAAGGCTCTATATGGTCTTAAGCAAGCTCCTAGAGCTTGGAATGATAGACTAAGTTCATTTTTAATGGGAAATGGTTTTACCAGAGGTCAAGTAGACACCACTCTATTTAGAAAATCATCAAACACACATTTTATACTTGTTCAAATTTATGTTGATGATATTATATTTGGAGCTACTAATGAAAGTCTTTGCAAAGAATTTTCTAAGTTAATGCAGACTGAATTTGAAATGAGCATGATGGGAGAATTAAAGTTTTTCCTTGGAATTCAAATCAAGCAATGCAATGATGGTATTTATATACATCAAAGCAAATACATCAAGGATTTGGTAAAAAAATTCAAGATGGTGGATTGCAAGCCAATGTGCACACCTATGCATCCCACTTGCATTCTTGGTAAAGATGAAACTGGTAAGAAGGTAGATCAAAAAATATACAGAGGTATGATTGGATCTCTACTTTATCTTACTGCTTCAAGACCTGATATTATGTTCAGCGTCTGCCTGTGTGCTAGGTTTCAGTCTGATCCTAGAGAATCACACTTGAGTGCTGTTAAAAGAATATTTAGATATTTGCAAGGATCTACTAATCTTGGTTTGCTCTATAAGAAATCAAAAGATTACAAGTTAGTAGGTTTCTGTGATGCTGACTTTGCTGGAGACCGAATTGAAAGAAAAAGCACAAGTGGAGGCTACCAATTCCTTGGAGCAAATCTTGTATTTTGGTCAAGCAAAAGACAAAGCACAATTGCACTCTCAACAACAGAAGCTGAATACATCTCAGCAGCAAGTTGCAGTTCTCAACTTCTATGGATGAAATATCAACTTGAAGACCACTTGATAAAAGAGAGTAACATTCCTATCTTCTGTGATAATACATCTACAATTTGTCTCACTAAGAATCTTATATTGCATTCTAGAGCAAAACACATTGAGATTAAACATCACTTCATAAGAGACTATGTTTAGAAGGATATTCTTGAAATAAAATTTGTAGACACTGACCATCAGTGGGCTGACATTTTTACAAAACCCCTTGCTGAGGATAGATTCAATTTTATAAGAAGAAATTTAAATTTTCATCTTATAGAAGAATGATTAATCTCAGCGTCTTATGATACGCATCATTCAGCATCTGGTATGACTTAAGCATTCACACATGTACTCATATGATATGTCATTCATAATGCATAAATCAGCGTTCGGTGAATTTGGTTTGCGTGCATTTGAGCACACACGTGTTGAACTCGTATGGGACTTAAGCGTCTCATCACACCTAATCTGAGTCATGATTATTTATGTTTTCAATAAAATATTTTTCTTGATTTTATCCTCTTTTTGGCAACTGCATTTATTGAAAAAGGGGAATCTTTATTTTTATTTTCTTTTTAAATTATTCAGAGGAAATGTGAAGAAGTTTTTGAAAAAGTAACTGTACTATTTTGTCAAAACTTTCCCACTACTCCATCTCTTTCGCTCCACACTCACTCTATTTTGTTTGCTTAAACTGTTTTCTCTCCCTCTGTGTGTGTGTGTGTGTGTGATTTCTAAAACCCTAAACCTCCATCACCTATTCTCCAACTGCAACCATGACTGAGGTTAAGGTCGGTGACTTCACTGCTGTCTACGATACCGAGAAAGAAGCAAAGCTTTTGAATGAGAACAAGATTGATTTGGAGAAGTTCAAAGTCTATGGTTTCAACTTCGATGAAGGTTTTGAGGCTATAGGTTGGTCAAAATATTTTTTCTCGAGTTCTTCTGTTGAAGTTATGGTTACTGCTATTAAAGAACTTTGGGGAAATATTACTTTTCTAGATGGAAAAATCGGAGGCTATATCAGAGGATTTAAGTTAGGGTTTACTCTCAACGACATTGCAGATGTTACTGGTTTTTCATTAGAAGGAATTAGTTTTTACAATGGCTGGGAAAAAGCTTTCAATGGTATGGAGAAAGTGAATGAAGCCTTGTTTGAGAACTATAAGCAGTTGAAGGAATCTAGAGAAATTCCTACTGCCAAGCATATGAAGAGTCACTTCAGAGTACTTCACAAGATCATAGTCAAGAGTATTCTTCTGAAGGCTGGGTCTAGTGACATAGTGAACTATGAGCAAAAGTTCATTATGAGGACTTATGGCAAAATAGAAAGTGAACTTGCCTAGATTGGTCTACAACAATCTGGTTCAAGCCATTATGAGTTCGAGGAAAGTCACTCTAGAAAAGAAGAACATCTACAAGAAGATACCCTATGGTGTTCGTCTTACTGCCTTGTTGATTAAAAGCTGGTATTCCTAAAAAGCTTGGAGCTTTGGAAGGAAAAGAAAGGGAAAAGTATTTTGGTGTTGGTGCTCTTGTGTGTACTGATGTATTCGGTGTATGCAGTTTGGTAAGAGTGCAGCTGGTAACTGGTGAAAGAATGAAGGTAGTAAAACAGGAGCAACAAGAAGAAGAAGCTGGTGCTTCTGTTGGTGAAGAAGCTAAAACAAAACCCACCAGAAGCTCAGTATCTGGTGTGAAGAGAACTGGTGAGTCTCCAGCAAGGGAGACAAGAAGCAAAAAGCAGAAGGTGCCTCCTGCACCAGAAGGTAAAACTGTACCAGAAGATGATGAGGACCGAGTCCCCATTAGAAGCATTATGGAGAAGAAGAGAAAGGCAGAAGCTGAAAAGCCTGTTTCAGCGTCTGGCCCTAAGAAGCAAGCTCCTCCACCTCCTCCTCCTGCTGCTGCTGCTCCACAAGGCAAAAGGAAGAGATTGGTTAGGCATTCTGAGAAGCTTAATCCAAAGGTACTAGATTTTACCATTGATGATTCCATTACTACCTTTGGTTCTGATGACACTATACCTGCACCACCACTCTCTGTTTCATCACCACAAACACACTACACACAACCTCCATCCACCAAACCACAAACCTCCCAACACAACACAAAGTCCAAAACACTTACATTTCCCTTACCACAAACCTCTACCTCATCAAACACAACCCTCACTACATACATATCCTCACTCCACTCTCACCCATTCAATCAACTCTTCAAAATCAATCCAAACAAACCCAAAAACTACACTGTCAAGAAGACTTCACCTATCCCACTTATCCTCACCTACAAACCTACCTCTTTTTCTGGTACAAGGAAGGTTGTATCTGCCATTAACAGACCTAGGTTTGTGTATCACTCCATTTATGATCACCCCTCTCTATGGCATTTGAAAACATTCACTTCTGGAGTTGCAAGACTGGAAGTTGCCTCTCCATCAAGAGTGGTATTCAAAGAAGGAGATGAGCAAGTTGATATGTCCTTCAAGGGAAGATTGAGACCTCAATCAAATAGTAGAACAATTCCCTTCTCTGTTGATCTTCCCAGGTTCCTACCATAGAATGAACCTCTTACTCTTGAAGAATGCGGAAGGTGGATAACAGATGAAGAAGTGGCTTTTATGACTCATTGCCTGGAGATGAAAAGGCTTGAGATGATTCATCAATACAAATATCCTGCTTCAGCGTCTGTCAAGATTGTACCCGATAGGCAAAGGTGGTTGCCTTGGTCTATTCCTGAAAAAAGGAAGGAACCAGCCCCTGGAAATATGCCATTCAGCAGAATTGGACTGAAGGAATATGAGAAAGCTCCTAGAAGATTCGATGTCAAATCATTCTATCAGCTTCCGGTCAACAAGCTTGGTGAAGACCATGCTCGGCGAGTATACCTGAACTTGCTCAAGAAAGATGCTTGGAGCAATTCTTCTTCAGCTGTCTGAAAGCAACCATTCCTACAGTTGGCTCCATCAGCAGGGTAACAGACACAAAACTTGGTACTATTCATTTCGATGATATGTTTATGTGTTCTGTTGTAAGGCCTCTAAATGCTATAAAAATAGAAGATCAATGGGCTGCTGTTTGCAAACATTTTGATATTGGCTTTAATTGGAGACAATGGACTATGTCTTGGAAAGACAAAGCCATTCTGCCATGTTTTGAGCCTCTCAATATTGAAGAAGATGATAGGGAGAATCTGCATAAGTTATTCCTTGCTAAAAATGAAGGACTCACATTCATTTTTGATGGAATGAGAGTTTTTATAAGAAGAATTTATGGAGAAGCTGCCTTGGTGCAATTTGATGCTTATACTAAAGATCGGCTTCAGCATAGGGAAATTGTTTTTATGCTTATGCTGTATCTTGAAGAACTTGTGTGTAGATGGGAATGGGAAATGGATCAAGAGAAACAGAAGCTGAGAAGATTCATCAAATGGTCCTTACCAAATGATGACCTCCTTTAGAAGGCTAAGGCAAGAAAAGAAAGAAAATTGAGATTGTCACAAGATGTGCTAGCAGAGCACTAGAACATGGAATCTCAAAGGGCTGTTACAGTTGAATCGGTTCAAGAAGCTGATGTTGAACCTGCACCTGCAAATGCTGATGTTGTCATTTTTCCTAGAGAAGAATTTGAAGCTATCATGGCAACCAATCAAAAAGTGGTTCAGCTGGAAAGCACTTTGAACTTCATCTTGGAACGTTTCAATTTGGATCCTCCACCTCCACTAAACCCCTAAATTTTTTTACTTTGTATTTGTGTGCTAATTACAATTTCTATTTTTGATACAATCAAATATTTATGTTACATGGTACAATTATATTTCAATTGATCTGACCTTATCTTCAAATTTTTCTATATACTACTACTTACTGTTTTGACTATGATGTATTTTACACTCTTTTTGTCTGATGACAAAAGGGGGAGTAAAAGAAAGGTCTGATGAACTCGTTGAAAGTCCGATGGACACGTTGAAGTATCCCAAATTTCATGCATAAATCATATACATAGTATGATGTTCCTTAATTGCTCAGATACTCATTGATATTCATTGTCTGGTGCTTTGATAATCTTCAATATCTGTTGGCACAATTTTATTCAATTTTGTACAATGAATTTCAGCATCTGATACTTGAGTATATTCATTGTTGGTACAATGTTCTCAGTATTCGATCTCAACGTTTAAATCAAATAAATGCTCTGATACTTGTATGCATTTTTTTGATCACATAAATGCTTTAATTATCATAAATCACTCTGATACTTGATATATTTAATTTTATCTAAGTTGTTGAATTCAGGGGGAGACTCTTGAAATTATTTTTGAAATTAAATTGTTCATCAACCTTGGATATTTGTCATCATCAAAAAGGGGGGAGATTGTTGGAACCTAAACGATTGAGAAGTTTAGACCCTCATTAATTTTGATGATAACAAAGTATCTTCTGATAAGTCTTTGAGTGCGCAGGTATTAAAATCTCTTATGTTTTATCTCACTCAAGCAAGAAGAAGAAAATTCACAAGTACTGAATACATTCCATGTGTGTCAGCATCCGGTTCACTCCAGCGTATTGTGTAAAGCGAGCGTCCGGTAGTGTTATTTTTTGACAAATGGATTACTCAATTGCTGCGAGCGTCTGTCTCCTGTTCTGAGCGAGCATCTGGTCTTTTAATGAATCACGTGATGATCACGTTGTTGTTCTTCACCTCAGCTACTTTGGAACGGAATTGGAATTTGATTTTGTGCGCTCAATTTTATGTACGAGGAATCAAAGGGGACACATTTAGAATAAGATAAATTCGTACAAGGCAATTGTGTGAAAAGCAGATAGTACAATAACGGAAATATGTACTGTTCTGATATTCTCTGGAAAGGAAGAAAAGGACAAAATTTCAAATTGCCTCACCTAATGATTTGGAGCTGAAATATCTGCAACAGTATTATCCTCAAGACTCCTATAAATACTTCAAGGTATTCATTGAAGAAGTGTTAGAAACTGCAAGAAACTACATTCTGAAAAGGTTATTACTCAAGTGAGCAATCAAGTTTCGTGCCAAGTCTCTGGACTACAAGAACCGAACCTTAGTGTCTGATTGTTTCTTTTAGAAAGTTATTTGTTTGAACTTAATCTTTTCATCCTCTCTGTGAGAGTTATTTTGATTGTATTCAAAACTATCTTTTTTATAATAAAATAATAATAATAATAATAATGATAATAATAATAATAATAACAAAAATGATAACAACAATTAATAGTAATAATAATAATAATGTCTAAATTAACAAGAATCTCGTTGGTTTAATATCGCTAAAACATTTCCCGACAACGGCGCCAAAAACTGGTTGTGGCTCAGGCAAGTGCACCTAATTGTAACTTCTAATAAAGTGGAGTATTTTTAAGACTCTGAATGTCGAACTCACAGAGAATGCGTGAGTACTAAATTAATAGAGATCCTTTATTATTTTAGATGAACGAAGAAAGTGATTATGAGAACAAGAACAATCAATTAAAAAGCAATATAACAAAGCAATTTCGCAAGAAAGAATAGAGATCAGGTAAGAAAAGCCTAGGGAAACCGGGTTCACTAATACTAGATCCTGAATCTACTTCCTTGCTATTACGAACTCACTCTAAAATACTAATAACTACCAATTTAATAGCTTTCTTCATAAATAACTACCCCGTTTTGTCCAGGAATGTAATTAAAGGAAAAAACTTTAAGAACATGTGAGCTTGTTAATCTAATAACTGATTGGAAATAAGCAATTACTTTGACCGGAATGAAAAGCGAATTCTGTTGATCCTGGAGTTCCATTAACTAATTGTGGTGCTGTCACCTCCAATTAACTAATTTATTAAGGATTAGCTACTTCGTATGAGATTAAGCATGCTAGGAAAAACACATTCATAAGAATAATAAGAAGTTCATAAAAGCGATTAAATAAATATCATGAACATCGCAAAAGATTCCTCATTACCCCCTAGTGATGGAGTTAGCTACTGTTTCTCAATATAATAGAATAACACCAATCCAAACAAGAAATCATAAAAGAAAGGAAAGAAAAGAGGCAAGAGGCAAGAGCCAAAGTGGTCAAGAGACCCCCTAGCTCTCTAGCTCCCTTTGAAAGAGAGCAAAGATTGTTTATTTATAGGCTTTGAGGCGCACTAGGTCAACTGACTTCAAATCTGTGCATTCTGGGCTTGGGTGCGACCGTACCGAATATATACCCGGTCGTACCGGACTTTAATTGCGTCACTAGCTCGTACTTGTGCACTCTGCACTCCCTGACACAATTGTGTACTGGCCAGTCTTTGCCTTTGTGCAGGTGTCTTGAACTTTCTCATCGATGCCCGGTCAGATCTTGACCAAGGGGTGCGCCCTACTACTTCTTGCATAGATCTGGCCGTCTTGGTATTTGTCAGGCCGTATCGCTCATCAAGAAATGCCAAAGTATGCTCAAATCTTGCCAGAATCTTCCCAAAATTACATCTTTTGCTCCAAGCGATGTCTTTATGATATTTCTGCAAAATAGGACATAAGTAAGTACTTTTATACTTTAAATAGCACAACATGATATAATTAAGTACCAAAAAAACCCATAAAAGCAGACAACTTGGTGTGTTAACACCCACTAATGAGAAGATCAAGAGATCTTTAAAGTTTCTCTGTTGTCTCTATTTTCCCTTCTTTCCCCAAATTCTTTCTCTTTTTTAAATTTATATTTGAAGAACTTGGTGTTGCATTTATGTAAACTTCATTCCTAACTTCAAAACTATCCCCTGCCCTTTGATTCTCAATAATTGGATTATTCTCATGACCTCCAATATCTTCAAAATGAGCATCTAATCCTTCACAAGGAGGTGGATCTTCATATGGCTTGTAAAGAACAAATCCAGTAGCTATTGTGCCCTTGAAGCATTTCTCAAGCAACTCAAGAAATTTAGGTCCCCCATTCTTCAATTTCAAAATCTCTGGATCCTCTTGAAAAATAAACATATAAATAAATCACCACAAAAGCAAGTCAAAATATTACATAGTATATCAAGACACAACTATCCCTTACTTTTAGCAGTCCACCATTCATCATCTGCTCGAGTGGTTTGTTTATCATGATCCCATCCGACTCTAGTCTATTTTTCAACTAACTTTGCAAATGATGAAAACTCTCTTTTTAATGCATCTGATCTATTTTTCAGTTGTGTGCGATCATAAGTATAACCAGCTCTCTTTTCAAACTTTTCAGTGATATTCTTCCAGCCTTCTTAACTGAAGTGTGAACTTGGCCTATTACCAACATCTATTTCTTCAACACAAATTTTCAAAAATATTTTGGTGTTACAGTCATGCCATCTTGCAACAATTCTTCTATCACTCTCGGAACTTTTCACATATTTTTTGGGTGTCATTCTAATTGTTCTTTTACAAAATCAACAAAGAGTATAACATTATGTGTGTATGTGCGTGTGTGTATAGCATTCCAACTATTAAACAAAGAGGCTATATATATATATAGCAGATCAAAAATGTTGCTTAATCAGACATAGACGTGAAGGAGTTCAAGGCTGTACTTAAAAAGGTTTTAAATTTTACAATGTTTTATTAAAAAACTGTTAGATATGTGAATGGTTAGAAATGTTAATGAGGAATTGGATGAAAGTAAACACGAAGACACCATTGTAAAAACAACAAACTCTTGACTCAATGCCTTTTCATTCTGAATTTCAATGAAACTATCAATCAAACATCAGCCAACCCAATAAAATGCTAGTCTCACCCAATTGCTCTATTATACACAGTATCAGGCATTTGAGATTCTATTCTATTAGTGCACAGTCACACACACACACAAACAGTCCTGATTAGGAATAAGAATAATCCAATTACCGAGAATGAAGGGGCAAGGATAGTTTTGAAGTTGGAGAAGTTCACACAAATGCAACACCATGTTCTTCAAATATAAATTTTAAAAAGAGGAAGAATTTGGGGAAAGGAGGGAAAATAGAGACAACAGAGAAACTTTAAAGATCACTTCATCTTCTCATTGGTGGGATGGATCAGAGTTCATATACTACTGTCACGAGACCAAAACCAGAGGACAATGTTAGTTATGCTAAATGTTTGACAATGTTAGACGAGCTTCCATCCTTAGTAAAAGGATTATGTGAGAATCCTTTCCATCAAAGAAAATAGGACAACATTTTCTCACTTCATGAACACCAATCCTGAGATTACCTTTGATTGGCTAAGCACTTTTACCGATTAGGACTATCCATGTTCTCGTTGTTAGGATGCTTATTAGACGATGATATTAGTATTTGGATCTATTTAGTTTTTATTATGTTGATTTAATATGATATTTGTCGTACTTAAAGTTTGTGACTTTGATATTTGTTGGATATACAATGCTTGACAATATTTTCATTTAACATTTAATATGTTTGCTCTTGATTTTGTACTGATTTGGCGCTCTAAATATGGTGATGTTTGTGTTTGTGTCATGACAGAATTTATACTTATTCAGATGAGCAAATTTTATGCTTAAGTGAACATGACTCCATCTATTGTCTCTGCAGTCTTGGTTGATTATCCTAATACAGCCTTTGTCAAGCCTTTCCTTATGGGTGTGTGACATCCAGAGAAAATAAAATAGACAAAGAAAGAAAATTCCTAAAATGATAAATTAGTGAAAAAGGATAAAAAAGGACAGAATTACCTTCAAAAACCCTAGAAAACCAAAGAAATGGAAAATTCTAGAATGACGTGGCTCGAGACGCGATGGGCCTAGAGAGGAAATGAGCTCGTGATGCGATCGTTTGTCGGTGGATCAGAGGTGTTGGATCTGTGACACGTGTTGTGGATCGCGATGCATTGTGCCTGTAGCCCGTTGCGACACGATGGACCCAAAATGTCTATAAATAAAACCCTTCACCTCCTCATTTCTCACCTTCTTCCAAGTGTTCTTGGGAGCGCGTGGGGGAGTTCCGGAGGCATGGCGGGGATGTGGCACGACGGCAGTCTTCTAAGCTGGTTTGGGGAGATCTGGACCCTATACACTAGGGATAATAGGAATAGGAAAAGTGAAGAATAGGAAAGTAGGGTGGCCTAAGCCCTACTAGGGGTTGATCCCCGATACCCTAGGAGGGGTGTCGAGACTACGACTGCTAAGGATAGTAGTTGCTAGTCCATCAACCATAGGAATAATTATTGTGTGAAAACCCTAGGGTAGACGACTTATGATTGTTTGATAGTTGTGTGTGCTATATGATATTATGTTAATAGTTGGTCGCCTAAGTGATGTTAGGGTTACGTGTTTGCTATTAATCATTGTTTGTTTAAACTGTTTAGTTGTTGTTAAATTATGCTGCTTATGATGATGAGGGGAGAAAGGATGAAATTCTAGTGTTGATTAGAATAATAGACTGATTAGCTGAGTTAATCAGAAATGGACAGCTGAATAATCATATGCATACTGTAATCCACCGCCGTACACATAGGTCGCAGACGAGGTCGTGTCAAAGCCGAGGCGCACGATGCGGTCAAGACAGACGACTACATCGGTCTTTGAGGATAGTCTGGGTTCGACAAGTTGCCCAGGTGACCAGTGGTTTGGCCGCCATTGTGTCGGGACGTCGGGTAGCCTGGTCATCCTGATGGGGTACTGTTGTATCACTGTCCATAGTGCCGATCCCGAGTGCCTCCCTGACACCTGTTCCTAATGTTGAAATTGGGGAGCAGGGATGCACTCTTAGGGGTACGATGAGTGGGATATGGGGATGGACAACTGACTTAACCTACCCACACGCTAGTGGGAGGTAGCTGTTATCTAGGCTGAAATGGCTAAGGTGGGGCTGCTGATGCCAATTGTAAAAGCTGTGTGGCCACATAGGCATGTAAAGACTTAGGCTGGATAGGCAGGGTAGCTAGGTATTGATCCCAGCTGTTGGTCGAGGATGCGTGAACCTATTTTGTCACATATTCTATTCTCCTGCTTTCCCATTTGTTGTGTATAGTGTGTTCTTATCACGAGATTGAGGATGTCGCACCACTTTCACCCGACCATGCTGGAGGAGCCAAGCATCCCGGTATGGGGTGACTTTGAGGTTTATTATCACGACATGGATGGGGAGTGCTGTGAGATTGACTACAACCTTCATGTCGTCATCTACATAGGATTAGTTAGTGTCTTCTTTCGTTTGTTAGGTTCTCCAAGGGCCTCTTTTGTTGGAGACTTTAGAATCGTGCAACAGCTACCTTTTAACCGTATGTTGTAGGACCCTAGGTTTAGGTAGCATTACTTCTTCGTGTCATCATCTGGTTCATACAGTATGGCTAGGGATAGCATCGGGGATTGGGGGCATCGTCGTAGGTCAGAGTCGACTGTCCGATCATCTCTTGCTGCTCCACTGGTAGAGCCTGTGGGGCCTATCAGTCTAGGTTTAGGGGACGTCCTTCCACTGGGGACTCCCGACTTCCACCACATCCACGCGTTAGGTTTACTGGGCCAGGTCAGAGATAGGAGGTTCCTCGGTTCGGTTTTTAACTCTTTTGACTTTTGACATATTCTTTTTTATACCCCTGTGGTTTATGTATTTATTGTACATTATTCTTTTGGAGGTTCCTAGGAGGGAACTCATTGTATGTATCAAACTTATTATATTAATGAAAAATATTTTCTTCTGCTGTATTTTGATATATTGTTATTTATATTTATATTCGTAATTATGGGATTATAATATAAATGGGGCAAGGGTGCCGTATTTTCGGTGGTATCAGAGCAGTTCGGTCCTAACCGGACTGTGAGAGGACGCTTAGCAGTTGTCTTATTTGAGTGAGTAGATATAGATGATTGCTATTGAATATTCATAAGACTTGTCTTGTGAATAATTTTCAGATTTGTAGACGAACTAGAAACATGAATGAAGGATCGGTGGAGTCAACTAACTCAGGACCAGTAGCACCAGGAATTCAGAATGATCAAGGAAACCCTGATGCTAGAATCCTTCGGGATCTTGCAATGGCAATGTTGCAGCAGACGCAACAGAATACCGAACTGATTTGATTAGCATCACGTCACGAGATACTGAGACTGATCGGATTAATAACTTTTCTTAAAGGAAATCCGCAACAGTTCAAGGGAGACTTTGATCAGGAGGTGCGGAGAAATGGATTCAGGAAATGGAGAAGATTTTCGTAGCAATGAGATGTAGAGAGGAAAGGAAGGAGGATTATGCTGCATTCCTGCTAGTCGGGGAATCTGAAAGTTAGTGGCGAGGGAAGAGAAGGGTGTTGGAAGCAGAAGGGAGAGCAATTACTTGGGAGGTATTTCGAGAATGCTTCCTAGACAAGTATTTTCCAAATACCATGCGACTCAAGGGAATATGACAGTTGGGGAGTATGTCACGAGATTTAAACCCCTCGTGAAATACTCTGAGTACTATCAATTGAACTCTATCAAGAATAGATGTGCCGTCGATTTATCGATGGACTAAGGGTGGAGCTTCGGAAGTCAATCTTACCTTTAAGATTGTCGAATTTTCCTGACATGGTTGAAAGAAGTATGGAGTTGGAAAATGTGGAACCTCGAAGAGAACCTAAGAGTGGGGGACCAGTCAGAAATCATGGGTCTGCATAAAAGGGATGAGGAGATCGAGGACATCCATATACACGCTCTGGAAAGAATCAAATTAAACTAAAGGGATATGCACCTCGACGCCCTGAGGGAAACCCGGTCTGTTATCGATGTGGTGGAAACCATGTGGTGCGAGAGTTTCTGTAGGCAGAACAAAGAGTTTGTTATAGGTGTGGGAAACCTGGACACATTTCTAAGGATTGTAGGGTAAACCTCTACCTGTCATCTGCTGATGTAAGGAAATGAAAGAGGGCCGAGCCAGAACCAAGAAAGGCAAGTGGCAGAGAGACGGAACAATAGAGTGGGAGGAACGAGGTCGCCAAGAGGACAATCTGATAAGCCTGCCACGGGAATAGTGTTCACTGTCAAAGGAGCCGAATCGTCTCAATCTCCCGACATGATTCAAGGTATGTGCGTTGTATCTGGACATCTCCTATCTATACTTTTCGACTTAGGTGCTACTCATTCCTTTATTTCCAATTACTGTGTTGAACATCTAAAACTTCCAGTGTCATCCTTATCACGTACTTTAATTGTTTCAACACCTACCAATGACTTATACCAAATACCACGGTATGTCGTCAATGCCACATTAAGATCGAAAATCATGATTTCCTAGTTGACCTAGTTTGTTTACCTTTGCAACAATTAGACATAATCTTAGGAATGGACTGGTTGTCAGCTAATCATGTGATCCTAGACTGTGCTCAGGAAACTTTAACATTTTCCAAGGAATCTGCCAATGCTGAGACTAGGGAAGAAAAGAAGGACTCTCAGATATACATGATGCTATGTTCCTTAAAAGAAAAAGATTCCCTAAGTTAGAAAGTATATCCATAGTAAATGAGTTCCCTGAAGTATTCCCTGATGATATCCTAGGATTACCACTAAAGAGAGAGATAGAGTTTGCCATTGACCTTATTCCAGGAACAGGACCTATCTCCATAGCCCCTTATAGGATGTTACCTTTGGAATTAGTAGAACTGAAGAAGCAGTTAGACAAGATGTTAGGAAAAGGATTTATCCGTCCTAGTGTTTTACCATGGGGTGCACCAGTGCTATTTGTGAAGAAGAAAGATGGAGCGTCTAGGCTATGTGTAGATTACAGACAATGGAATAAGGTTACTATTAAGAATAGATACCCATTACCTAGGATAGATGATCTGATGGACCAATTGAAGGGCGCCTCCGTCTTTTCTAAAATAGATCTATGGTCAGGATACCATCAGATTAGGGTTAAGAAGGAAGACATCCCTAAGACTGCCTTTAGGACAAGGTATGGACACTATGAATACCTAGTCATGCCATTCGGAGTAACCAATGCCCCAGCGACATTTATGGATTATATCAATAGGATATTCCGCCCATACCTAGATAAGTTCATAATAGTCTTTATAGATGATATTTTGATCTACTGTAGAACCCGAGAAGAGCACGTAGAACACCTTCGGATAGTACTACAGATCCTTAATGATAGACAACTTTACGCTGAGTTACCCAAATGTGAGTTTTGGTTAGAAGAAGTTCAGTTCCTAGGACAGTTGTAGACCCAGCAAAGGTAGAAGCTGTATTACAATGAGATAGACCTACCACTGTTAGTGAAGTAAGAAGTTTCTTGGGTTTGGTAGGATACTATCGAAGGTTCATAGAAGGATTCTCTAAGATTACCTTACCTTTAACCCAGTTGACTATGAAAGGATCTACCTTTGAATGGTCAGATAAGTTTGAACAAAGTTTTCTGGAATTAAAGAAGAGATTAACCACTTCCCCAGTCTTAATTTTACCCGACCCTTTAAAGGAATTCGAGGTTTACTGTGACGTTTCCTATCAAGGGTTAGGATGCATAATGATGCAAGAAAGAAGGGCAGTAGCCTATGCCTCCAGACAATTGAGGATTCATGAGAGGAACTATGCTACCCATGATCTAGAATTAGCAGCTATAGTGTTTGCCCTAAAAATATGGTGACATTATATGGTGCAAAGTTCTGTGTCTTTAGTGATCATAAAAGTCTTAAATATTTATCTGATCAAAAGGAATTAAACATGAAACAAAGGAGGTGGATGGAATTTATAAAAGATTATGAGTTTGACCAACATTATCACCCAGGGAAGGCTAATGTAGTGGCAGATGCACTTAGTAGGAAATCTCTACATGTATCTGCCATGATGGTTAAGGAATTAGATCTGATAGAATAGTTTAGAGACTTAAGTTTAGGAGCGGAAGTACATAAGGAAAAGTTATACTTAGGAAGAGTTACAATCACTAATGATTTCTTAAAGTTTATCAAAGGGAAACAAGTGACAGATGAGCATCTTAGGAAAATAAGAACCCAAGTTGAGGAAGGGAGAAAGACGTACTTTAAAATAGAGATGGATGGAGCATTAAGGTTTAGGGAGAAGATATGTGTTCCGGAAGACTTAGGAATCAGGAAAATGATCTTAGAGGAAGGACATAAGAGTAAGTTATGTATCAAGATCTTAAGAAGTTATTCTGGTGGCCAGGAATAAAAAAGGAAATAGCAAACTTTGTTCTATCCTGCTTAGTTTGTCAAAAGGCTAAGAATGAACACCAAAAGCCAACAGGAACTCTTCAATCCTTAACAGTGCCTGAATGGAAGTGGGATAGCATAGCTATGGATTTTGTAGTAGGATTACCTAGGACTCAGAAAGTATGACACCATTTGGGTAATCATAGATAGGCTTACTAAAAGTGCCCATTTCCTACCTATCAATGAAAGTTACTCGATAGGGAAACTAACCCAACTCTATATTAGGGAAATAGTTAGATTACACGGTGTACCTACTACCATTATATCTGACAGGGATCCTAGATTTGCATCAAGATTATGGAGAAAAGTACACCAAGCCATGGGTACTAAGTTAAGCATGAGCTCAGCATATCATCCTCAAACTGATGGTCAATCTGAGAGAACGATCCAATCCTTAGAGGACCTACTAAGAGCATGTACCCTTGAAATGAAGGGAGCTGGGATGAGTTATTATCTTTAGTGGAATTCACCTACAATAATAGTTACCATTCCAAGTATTGGAATAGCACCTTTGAAGCCTTGTATGGTCGTAAGTGTCTAACACCTCTTTGTTGGTTTAGTCAGAGAAAACCTTATTTTAGGACCAAAATTAATTCAATAAACCTCAGAAAAAATTAAAATGATTAAGGGGAAAATGAAAGCTGCCTAAGACTGACAAAAGAGTTACCATGATAAGAGAAGTCGACCCTTAGAATTTGAAGCAGGAGATCATGTTTTCTTGAGAGTATCTCCTAGAACTGGCATTGGCAGAGCAATCAAATCTAAAAAGTTAACCCCTCGATTTATTGGACCTTTCCAAATTCTTCGAAAAGTTAGACCTGTTGCTTATCACATTGGTTTACCCCTAAACTTGTCAAACCTTCATGATGTCTTTCATGTGTCTCAAATTCGGAAATACTATCTCGACCCGTCTCATATCATTGACCCTGAGTCAGTACAACTCAGGGATAATCTAGAATACGAAGCTTTGCCATGCAAGATTGTCGATCGAAGGATAAAAGAACTTCGAGGCAAACAGATTCCTATAGTACGAGTCGTATGGGATGAAAGGACTGGAGACACAACTTGGGAACAGGAAGCTGACATCAAAAGGCAATACCCGCATCTTTTCATCAGTACGTAACTGGCAATTTTTTAGGACGAAAATTATTTTAAGGGGGGTAGTAATGTGACATCCCGAGAAAAGATAGACCAAGAAATACCTAGAAAAGTCCTAAAATGATAAATCAGTGAAAAAGGATCAAAAAGGACATAATTACCCTCAAAAACCCTAGAAAACCCTAGAAAACCAAAGAAATGGAAAAATCTAGAATCACGTGGCTCGCGACGGATGGGTCTAGAGAGGAAGTGAGCTCGCGACGCGATCGTATGTCACTGGATCAGAGGCGTTGGATCTGTGACACGTGTTGTGGATCGTGACGTGATGGCCTTTGTGCCTGGAGCCCGTCGCGACGCGATGGACCCAAAACGTCTATAAATATGACCCTTCACCCTCTTCATTTCTCACCTTCTTCCAAGTGTTCTTGGGAGCGCATGGGGGAGTTCTAGAGGTGTGGCGGGGACGTGGTACGGTGACAGTCTTCTAGGTAGGTATGGGGAGATCTGGACCCTATACACTAGGGATAATAGGAATAAGATAAGTGTAGAATAGGGAAGTACGGTGGCCCAAGCCCTACTAGGGGTTGATGCCCGATACCCTAGGAGGGGTGTCGAGACTACGACTGCTAAGGATAGTAATCGCTAGTCCATCAACCATAGGAATAATTATTGTGTGAAAACCCCAGGGTAGACGAATTATGATTGTTTAATGGTTGTGTGTGCTGTATGATATTATGTTAATAGTTAGTAGCCTGAGCGATGTTAGGGTTACATGTTTGCTATTAATCATTGTTTATTAAAATTGTTTAGTTGTTGTTAAATTATGTTGCTTATGATGATGTAGGGAGAAAGGATGAAATTCTAAGTGTTGATTGGAATAATAGACTGATGAGCTGAGTTAATCAGAAATGGAAAGCTGAATAATCATATGCACGCTGTAATCCACCGCATGGCTGTGTACGAGGTCAGGTGCCAGAGTACGAGTATGATGCAGTCAGTACAGGACGACCCCGGTCCTTGAGGATAGTCTGGGTCCGACATGTTGCCCAGGTGACCAGTGGTTTGGCCGCCATTGTGTCGGGATGTCGGGTAGCCTGGTCATCCTGATGGGGTACTGTTGTATCACTGTCTATAGTGCCGATCCCGAGTGTCGCCCCGACACCTGTTCCTAACGTTGAAATTGGGGAGCAGAGATGCACTCTTAGGGGTACGATGAGCAGGATATGAGAATGAACAACTGACTTAACCTACCCACACGCAGGTGGGAGGTAGCTATTATCTAGGCTAAAGTGGCTAAGGTGGGGCTGATGATGCAAATTGTAAAAGTTGTGTGGCCATATAGGCATGTAGATACTTAGGCTGCATAGGCAGGGTAGCTAGGTATTGATCCCAGCTATTGGTCGAGGATGCGTGAATCTATTCTGTCACATATTCTATTCTCCTACTTTCCCATTTGTTATGTATAATGTGTTCTTATCTCCCATGCTTTGTGTTGTTCTTTCTTTTCTATACTTGATATTATAGATTCTGAAGATTATCACGAGATTGAGGATGTCGTACCACTTTCACCCAACCATGCTGGAGGAGCCGAGCATCCTGGTATAGGGTTACTTCGAGGTTTATCATCACGACATGGATGGGTAGTGCTGGGAGATTGACTACAACCGCCATGTTATCATCTACATAGGATTAGTTAGTGTTTTCTTTTGTTTGTTAGATTCTCCGAGGGCCTCTTTTATTGGAGACTTTAGAATCGTGCAACAGTTACCTTTTGACCGTATCTGGTAGGACCCTAGGTTTAGGCAGCGTTACCCTTCAACGTCATCATCAGGTTCATACAGTATGGCTAGGGATAACATCGAAGATTGGGGGCATCGTCTTAGGTCAGAGTCGACTGTCCCATCATCTCCTGCTGCTCCACTGGTAGAGCCTGTGAGGGTCTATCAGTCTAGGTTTAGGGGACGTCCTTCCAATGGGGACTCCCGACTTCCGCCACATCCGCGTGTTAGGTTTGCTGGGCCAGGTTAGAGATAAGAGGTTCCTCGGTTAGGTTTTTGACACTTTTAACTTTTGACATATTCTTTTGTATACCCTTGTGTTTATGTATTTATTGTACATTATTCTTTTAGAGGTTCCTAGGAGGGAAACCACTGTATGTATCAAACTTATTATATTAATTAAAAATATTTTCTTCCACTGCACTTTGGGATTTAAACAAAACAATTTGAATAAAAAATATTATTGTTTAAAAATAAATAAATAGATAGTAAAATTAATTACCGTAATGTTCGCCTATCCCAATATATTCGTAGCAATTGTGATTTTATTTGGTAAACAGTAATGCAAGTATCATGGGCAAAATAGTTTTTTACTTCCTCAAAAAGTCAGCTCATTTTCAACGTGTAAGATTAGTGCAATTAATTAGTCACGACCTACAATTATGTCCATGTGTTAGTCATTAAGTGCATACATACATTATTATTATGGTTTTTTTTTTCGTTCTCCCCATAAAAGCATAAATATATACTACTCCTATATATTAATTGGAGCCTTATATTCCTATAAAATAAATGTTAGGCCTTATACTACTACTAAAAATTAATTGAAGACTTGGGGCCTAAGGCAAAAGCCTTACTTGCCTAGGGACGGCCGCGGCCCTGCATAAGATCCTGGTCTGGGTTGGAGTTGTCCTAAGACTTGAACTTGAGACTTCTTCTTTAAGGAGAACCAAACTTCTTGCCATGAATTGGACCTAATTTGTTTTTTTATATTTATCGAGATCTTGGTCAAGAAAGGGATGCAAAAATAAATTCTATTAAAGGTTGACTCCAACATAGGTTATCATTAATTGTCATCATATCGACACACTGCACACAGGGTGGTCAATAATAATAATAATGTATTACATGGTTGGTGCCATGCACGACTAATCAAATGAATGCCAACCACTACTATTCATGACGATGCGGATGCCACGTAACAGTCACCAAATGTAAGAAAACTTAGCCTTATAGCCATGATTATGCACACCCATACATGCATCTAAAAGTTATAAAATCATCACTCACGCACTAGTCCTAATCATTCAATTGTGTCGCATGTTAGATACAAATACGTGGTTAATTATGACTATTTCTACTATTAACTCTCCCTAAGATCAAATTATTACCAGAATATTATATCACACATCAATTATATATATACCATGATGCATGAACCCTTTCTAATGGTACAAAAAATAAAATAGAATATCTAACCCACTGAAACCGAGAGAAGAAGCAACCTGGGTTCCACGTCTCTCAATCTCACTCATTGCATGACCCTTCTTTTTATTCTTTTAATTTTGCCTTTTTTATTATATAAAAAAAAAAAACTCTTGTCATGTGCTTATTGTGCTGAGATGCCTTCAATCATCAAACATCATCCTGACACATGAATTTTCAGACAAGTTTCTGAATTGTCTCGGAATGAGATGGTACAATCCCTTTAACTTTTCCAGGAAGAGTGATAACAGCTAATTCAGTTGGGACCCATATGGAGTATAGTTAATTGCTAATTTGCTATATGCACGTGCTCTGAGTGATCAGCTTTGACACACTGACAGAATAAAACTACGCAAATTAAATTAATATTGCATCTTATTTTAGGTTTGTATTTAAAATAAATAATCATTTTAATATGTAAAAATTTGGATCGGTTATATTAGGTGTTCTCGTGGAGAGAACTCAATGGTTTTGTCCTAGCTTCCCTTCGAAAGAATATGCCTAGATCAAAACCCTAGAAAAAATGTGTTTTACTGGCCTCTTATGGCCACTGTGCTATTTAACTACTCCTCTTAGGCTCCTATTATGCCTCTAGAGCCCAATGCAATACCAGAACGTGTCCCTTAGGGTTACATTGCTACAATGACCATTAGCAAAATATCTGAGCGCGTGGAGGGAGCACTCCCTCGACAAGTCTGACAAATGGCGGCATTGTGCAGGTTCTTCTTGACACTTCGCACATGAGGCCTTGTCGTTATTGGTCGATTGAGTATACGTGTTTTCCCTCAAACTCAGTCGACCCACATTGTGATGGTACCACGATCGCGTTCTAACGATGTTCTACTTCTATATGGTCAGTGGATTCTGGAACACCAAACCCTTGCTATATCGGCTACGTATGGTCTGGGCTTTCTGGCGTAGCACGATCCAAAGTCCCACAAGTGCCGAGCTGGTACAACGAGAGCGATTAGAGCTCAGATGCACAAATCAGCCTATAGTCCCACAAACATACACTACTAAAAAAACTTCAATTAGTGACGGAAAATTAGCAACGAAAAATGTGAAATATCTCTAATTCCCCGTCACAAAGTTTGTGACGCCAAAATTAGTGACGAAATTGATTTTTATTTTTCTAGTAGTGATATCTTGGTGTAACGAGAGCGACTAGAACTTGGGAGCACAACATGGTCCGCCGTCCCACAAAGGACGCACAGCGATCAATAATCTTCTTGTTTGACCGTTGTTACTGCCATTATTATTTATTGGGAAATGGGCTCGCGTGTCACCTCACTGTCCTCTTTTGACATTCACTACCCCGTTCAATATATGGGTCATAAAGCATACATGAAGTAAATAAAATACGTATTTTATAAAAATCTTTACGGAATAGTAGTTCAAGTTGACAAATACTAAAAGCCAAGTTAGCAGAATAATCAAAAAAACATAAAACGTCTTGCGGAAATGTCGATGTCACATGTCTCGGAGCTAAACCCTTAGTCTTTACATCGGAATAATAAACAATAATAATTCATAAAGTAAATCCTAAGCTAAACAACATCACGTAGGCTACTCCTCAACATCCACGTCCACATCATCACCTGCAGGCTCTTCATTTACCTGTACACAGGGTGCACAAGTAGCCACAAATACAAAGGGGTGAGGAATCATTCTCGTTATGAAAAGATATACGACATAGGCACAATAAAACATAACATACAACACATCATTAGTCTAATCACAACAAATGCTAATTAGTCAACGATCCAACATCAACAAACCAGCTAATGTGAACCTAACATCTACTCCGTTTAATCTTCAGGATCCTTTTATCTCTAGGTAAGCGGATGCGAGTGCCCTCAACATCCAGAGTCACAAACAGAGTCTAGACAGAGTGATCCAGTGTATGAATGAGACGCCGCAACTGTGCCCCACCTTTATGTAAGACCCCCTTACTGACAACTACCCGCAAGGCCTAGCTGAGCTCGTCGTGGTCGTTTCCAAATTGTTCTCCATGAAGTCGATTGCTTACCACCCTAGTGACAATACATCTAAGATGCACGGAAATCGACCTAAGTGTCAATCATCGTGCGTATCTCAAAACTGAATTTACTAACTAATCATATTTTCATGATCAGTGAATCATGGGGTCCACTGCGTCAACAAACTCGTCGACGTGTTTCGCAAAAACCAAATATCCAACAAACCTGTCGGATATGCAATCAAATCAACTTCACACATTGGTCACAAACCCAAGACCAATAATCAAGCAATGAGGATAATAAGTTGTTACCCTCTTAAAACAAATCAAACATCAAGCATATCATAAGTCTCGGTGGTTACTATCCTTAACCAACCCTTACAAGATATTTAAAAAAAGCTTTTAAATAAACGACAGGGGTATGAATCAATTCGTAGCCCATATGAATCGATTCAGGCTTAGAAGGCATTCTGTGAATCGAAGTGAACAGTCATGAATCGATTCGTGACTTCGATTCACAAAATCCAGGAATTGTTGCGATTCTATTCATTTAGGCATGAATCGTTTCACAGACTAGTATCAGTGCAGTAAACGTTGTTTTTCTTCACTTTTGCGAATCAGGGACTCTCCTAAGTGGCTCCACGTGTAGGCCAATATTTTAGACATTATTAAAATGCCCCCAAGGTCTTTAAACAATAAAATTACCTTCAAACCCTGCTAATTCCTTAATCTAAGATTTTAACATTCAAACTTATATTCATTCAAGTCTTCTTACTAATACTAATAACCCTTTTTAGACACTAATCTTCTCATTAAGTCTAATCCTAATTAATCCTTTACAGTGAGCTATGCATAATACTAATCCATTAATCAATATTAGAAAGCCATAATTCAATTCAACGACTTGAATCCTAGATTCCAATTACATAAACATGCTTTTGTTTATATCTACAGATCTGCCATCAACTTCAATTCACAACATACACATCACATACTAATTCCAGCCACTTATTCCAATTTCTAATCAAGTATACAATTATAATTTCACCCAAAACAGTGCATGTATTCCATAGAGAACATGAACACAAGAAGGGGGGTTGAACTGTGTTGTCAACTTTTCGTAAATCTTTACATAAAAACCAGGTTCTTTTGAAATCAATTTTACTACCAGACGTTGAAAAGCACCGGATGCTGAAGATAAGCTATGAAAACCGTTTTTCTCTTAACACAGAAGGTAAGGCAAGGAGTAAAGAGATAAAGTAGACACAAAGACTTATACTAGTTCACCACTAACTGGTAGCCACGTCTAGTCCCTTCGTACTTGAAGGATTTTCACTATAATCTCACTGATTACAAATATCTTGAGAGTATACTATTGCCTCAAACTCGATTATACTCCCAACTTATCAAAACGACTCAGTACGATCGAGCCTTTGAGAATTAGCCTTTTACAAGACTTAATAAGTTACAATGAAATAGTTTGAAAATAGTTTAACTCTCAACAAGAGAGAATACAAAATATAAGCTTAAAAATGAAATAAATTTCACTTGGAAAGAGTAAGACGCTGAGACTTGTTCAATTTTGGTCTACAAAGGGCATGGCTCGGAATTCTTGATTGTTCACTTGATTTCTCTAACCCATCTTCGATCTCAAGGATGGAGCATTTATAGAGATATTGTATGTTACCGTTGAGAGAGCAGCATTTCCTTTTCTGGGGAATATTCGAATAGTAGTACAGCTTTTACCGTTGTATGATTTGCTTTTCCAATCATTTGAATCATTGCAGCATGACACAATTTGAAAAATGTTCGATTTTCTTGTCCTTTAGCTAAAGGTGACATCTTCGATACCCCGTACTGCCAAATTAAGCGCTAAGGAATATTTGGAATTGAATGCACAAGATTCACTAGATAAGATGCTAAGATCAGAAGATGCTGTGTAGTGCGTGCTTAAAACGTGCTTCTATAATATACTAGATGCTCGCTAAGATGTAAAATAGATGTTGAGTATCACCAGGAGCTGACTTTAAGTCATAGGCAGTTAGATCCATTCCACGTGTCTTAATCTTGAGATACTGGACGCTCTCTAAGAGCTAGTACCAGATGTAAGCTTGTTACCAGATGTTATATATTTAAGTGCTTGATTTCACTTGTAACTTCCTTATTCTTGCTTGAGTGATGTTCTTGATTTGTACAAATAATTAGAAAATGAAGTCCTACACACTTCAAGACTTATTAGAAGATAAATTGTTCTTTCTCTTCTTCTTGCTTGAGTGATGTTCTTGATTTGTACAAATACTTAGAAAATAGAGTCTTACACACTTCAAGACTTATTAGAAGATAAATTGTTCTTTTTTAGATACTTTGTTATCATCAAAATTATTGAGGGCCTATATTTCTAGGTTCCAACAATCTCTCCCTTTTGAAGATGTCAAACATTCATAGTTGATGAACAATTTATTTTAGAAAATAATTTCAAGAGTCTTCCCCTTAGTTCAATATTCACATAAGCGCATATTTTCCAATAAAATATTAGAGCTAAGATTTAGAGCATAGTTAATAGCACTATCAGATGCTCGAAATGTACACATAACACGTAATATGATGATTAAGAATGCATGTTTATGTGTTACTTAGCGTTGAATGCATGTTTATGTGCTACTTAGTGTTCATCAATCTTTACCTTCTACTCCCCCTTCTGTCATCAGACAAAAAGAAAGTAAAATAAACAAAATCATAGTCAAAGCAAAAGAAAGAAATAGTAAACAATAATAAGACGTTGTTGTGAAAAACTCATTGTATTGAAGTCAAAATTAAGAAATTGTATAACAAGAAGCAGAGGATTTTATTTAAAAAGACAAAGAGATCAAGATGGTGGAGGGTTCTTGCAGTCAGCAAGGTCATAATCAAATTCTCTAGGCGCTCAACCTTCTAAGAAGACTCCATCAGCTTGTTGTACTCAGCCCTTGTGAGAATCACTGGTTCATCACCAGATGCAGAGGCATTAGTTACTGGAACTTCTTCCCTAACCCATTAAACTTTTTCAGAATCTGGTGCAGGTTTAGGCCAAGATATAGCCTTTCTCCATCTGTTCCATGGCAGCTTGATATGCTCTAAGAGAACACCTTGAGCTACTTGTAGTTGCTTCTGCCTCTTCTCTTGTGCAGCTAGTAAGAAATCACCTTCTGGTAGGCACCATTTGATGAGCCTTCCTAGTCTACGCATCTCAAAGTCCTGCTTCAATTGTTCTTCAATTTCCAGATCAAGAGGATCAGAAAAGGCCAACCGTTATTCTTCTCTTTCTGCTTCAACGCAGCTTCAGCTTCAGCAAGGCAGATGCTGATTATATCCTTTTCTAGTTCAAAGCACCTCTTATTGTCCTTTCTCTCTTCTTCAGCAGAGAGATTTACATCAAGCCATTTCAGGTTGTCTTCTTCCAACCATTTATGCACCAAAACTTGGCTACCAAGATCAAGTTCTCTTTTCCTGAGAATCTCTTCTTATTCTTAGGCTCTTCGTTCTTGTTCTTCAAAAGACATAGGTCTACGATTGAGGCATTGAAGCATATCATCGAAATGTTGAATATGGAGGTCAGAATCCCAATCTCTTCTCAGTTTTCCTCTTTCTGCAACTTCTTCCTTCTATTCAACAGAGAGACCAGAGGACACAACACTTGAAAAATTAACCTTGATTTTGTGGTATTAGAATTCCTATGCTTGGGCTTCATTCCTGTCACTAACAGGGATGTCAAGCAGATTCTTAATTTGATATTTCTTCGGAGCTTCTTTCCAATGCTCAGGTGTAAGCATCTTAGGGAAGCCTTGGGGTACCTTGGTCTTTCTCTTATCAGGAATCAGCCATCACAACCACCTTTGCCGTCAGGAATAATCCTGACAGTGGCACAGATAAGATCTCTTCGCAGAAGTGCCAACTCCATACTCTTCATTTCCAAGCAGTGGAGCATGAAAACCTTCTCATCATTGGTGATCCATCTGCCACACTCCTCCAGAGTAAGTGGTTCATTTTTGGGCAAAGATTGAGGTAGCTCAAAGGAAAGCTTGATGATTCCTCTTCCCTGAGGTCAATGCCGTCTACCCAAATGCATCTTAAGTTTCTTGTCGAAAACAAGAGGGGCAATCTTTAGTCTGGCAACTCCTGAGGTAAAAGTCTTCATATGCGATATAGAAGAGTGGTCATAGATAGAGTTGTACACCTCTTCTCTGACGGGGACAGGCCGGGGTTCACGAAACCTAGGAATTGAAAAGGGATTGGCAGAGAGAGCTTTTATGGGTGTTGAGGATTGGTTTTTAAGGACACGAACATTGATGTGTGGAGAGGGTGAACGAAAAATATAGTTGAGAGGGTTAGAAAGGGAAGCAACTATGTTAGAAATTATGAGGGAACTTGTGGTGTTATGGCTTGTGGAGTGAAGACAATGAGGGTTTGAGAGGGAGGAAATGGAGATACAGTCATAGTGTGAGCGTCAGTTTTAATTTAGTTGATTAAGTTGATTTGGTGGTGGTGAGTGTTTTAGTGGAGGGGAGTGGTTGTTTAGTGGTGATTTGTGGTGGTTTGGGTGTAGTGATTTGTGGTGGTTTAGGTGTAGGAGCAAGAGATAAAGAAACGGGAGGGGCAACGATATGATCATCTCTATCATAGTCAACAACACAGATTTCAGAGTCAGGTTCTGTTACCTGTTGTGTTTACTTCTGGTAGGCTTTGACAAGCCTTCTTCTCTTTGCAAGTGCTTCTGGTGGAGGCACAGGTTCTGTTAACAGAGAACATGAAGTAGTGCCTTCCAAATCAGCTTCTACTTTTCTCTTCTCCAATAACTTTCTGATTGGAGCTTTGTCATCACCATCATCATCATCATCATCATCATCAGACTCAGCAGATGGTGTTACCCTCTGAACCTTGCTTCTGGTAGCTGTGTGTAAAGGCTCATTAGGTCTATTCACACCAGAAGTGTAACACCTGAGGACGAGATCGACATCGTATTAGGACGACGTATCGAGACCTCGACCAAGACCTTGTGTCGAGATCCCGTGACTAGATCGTTTGCCGAGATCTTTTGTCGAGCTGATGAGACCACGTACACTAGCCGAGCCGAAATGAGGAGGTCGGAGTCGAGTTGATGAAGTCGCGTCGAGCCGATGAGGACGCAAGTCGAGCCGAGGAGACCGCGTTCACGAACTCGTGTTAGAACTTTGTACATTTGCACGAGTACTCTTGTCGACATCGTGTCGAGATGACACCTCATATTATTTCGAACGTTACTCAGCGTTATTATTATATTGTTTGTAATTATTACATTGTCGGCTTGTCGTTGGCCGACAGAGTAGAGGGTAATCATGAGAGGAACGAGGTAACGGGTAGATGATTATTGGGATTGGCATCTTATAGCTGGAGATACGCTTTTACCCCCTTTCTCGCCACCAGATACCACGGCCGCTTTCACTCATTTCTCTTTTCTTCTTTCTTCTTCCTCCCTTCGCTCTGTGTTTCGTTGTTTCCTTAAAAATCTTCATCGATTTAAACCGTGAGTTCCAAATGAGATTCTGCACAAGATTTCTTCATCAATTTTGTTCATCATCAACTTCTCGACCCATATCTCGTCTGATCGACCATCACCGCTGAGGTATGAAGAACAGATTTTCTTTCATCTGTACTCTTGTTTAGCGCTAAATCTTCTTCCATTTTTAATCGCTTTATGCTTCCAAATCATATCAAATTGATGGGTTTTCTTCTTCACAATATTACCTATCTTTTAACCGATTAATTGGGCTTGTAAAACAAAATTTCTTTCTCTGTTTTTCTCGCAATCGGCAATGCCCGTAAACCCCATTTTTGGTTCGCTTCGATTTTACGGTTTTTCGCTCGTTGCTTCGAATATTGTTGTTGTCGATCTTTCGTGAAGCATCGGATAACTTTTCATGAATTCTGATCGAAATCCCTAACTTTGTGTTGGAGGAAAAATATCTTTCAGTTCTTGAGTTTTATATATTTTACGGGTTGTGGTTGAGTTTGGGAAGAGAGCTAGATGTATTAGAACCATAGATCGATCTGAGTTGTGTTTGTTTTAGGAAGTCCGATTCAGAGACCGAGTGAATTAGAATCGAGGTGTACGGAAAGCGAATCCAAGGACGCGAGCAGAATCCGTAACGAGGATCAGACGTGTCGAGGTCGACCGAGAAGCGTACGTGTCGAAGTCGTTGTCGAAGTTCGTTGAAGACAGATGTCGAGATCGAGTAAGAGAAGTCGTTGTCGAAGTTCTTTGAAGACAAATTGTCGAGGTCGTTGTCGAGCAAAGATTTAACTTGGAGTTCGGTAAGGGCTACTTCTAGATATCTCTAAGGCTTTATTGTATAAGTCCTTAAGTAAGGGCATTTCATATTCTATGTGGTTATGTTATTGTGTATGGAATTACCGATTTGTGTCGAGATGAAATGTTGTGATATGATTGAGTTTTGCATGTATTTAATATGTGATTGAATATATGTCGTGAAGTGTGTATTGCATGTTGAATTGCGTTTCTTCATGTCGAGCTTGCTCTTTTATTTGACATGCGGTTGAATATTTTGTGTTTAACTCCTGAATATCGTATGCGAATTGTTCATCGAGTGAGCGAGCTAGGTGAGTCGTATGACGTTTTTGAGCCGTGACCGGATAATCGAGGGTGCTAGGTCCCCTTTGTTTACGGAGATTGACTAGACGCCGCCACGCCACGGGACCTGAGTTGGTACCGCCCTAGGGAGAGCGAGGATCCCAAGGCTTCGGCTGGACTTTCCGACATACCATGCAGCGTGTGCATTCCGGAAAATTGTCGAGTCGAGAGAAAATGGAATTGTGAGTTGTGTCGAGTTTAGAGTGAGATGGTCGAGTCACGCGTCGGTGATTTGTTATACTTTCTTTGTTTGCTTATATTTTTATGTCGAGCTTATCTTAACTTGTTGAGAAGTTGACCCTTTCCGTGGTGCCTTCAATCCATGACTGCTACCCAGGCGATGTCGAGGGCGCAGTAACTCGGCAAGAGACGATGCCGAGGAGGAGGTCGACGAGGACCCGAGTGACGACCTCTACCTGTCGTGATTGTTTATTTATTGGATGTTGGTTTTTCCGAGGACTGCTCTTGTAATTCTTTTATGTTCGAGGTCGTGACCAGTTTGGGCGATGTTATTTTTGTTGCTACAGGTAGACTGGTGGTCTTACTTTTGGAGCAACCTGCGTGGGAGTCTGGAAGTACCCCAGGGTATAATGGCTATTTTGAAGTTGTCGTACCTTAGGTGTATTTTCTTTGCACATTTGCTACTCTGTATTTTGTATACATTCTTATTTCGAGTGATATATATGTGTATGTTATACATGTATGTTTTATTTGAATTTAAGTCTTGTGTCTTAGTTGCACCATGTTTCAAAAGTCGTAATTACTCCGATGTGCACGAGTTGGTTTTATATGAAAAATATATATCGCATTTTTAAAAGGCACAAGAGTTTTGTTTTTAAAACATATCTCATATAGGTTTTGTTGAGCTTGTTGTGTTGAGCTCGGTAACTCGAGCTCGGTATATTGAGCTTCGGTAGCGGTCCTAAACGGGTCGTTCTGACTTTGGTATCGAGCGCTTCAGTTCGACCGAGCCGTGCATAGGATTTGACCGTCACCGTGTCGGGTTATGTGTTGAGTACCTAGTTGTTTTGTGTTGATTCTTTGTTTGATTAAGTGAAGCACTTATTGCTTGAGAAATTGTTTGAACTGTTTCTTGATTGAAGCAGTGTGGTTTAACACATCCTTGTTGTGAGATTCGGAGAGGGTTGTGAGGTTTGTGGAATCTGACGCCACCTCGTAGGAAGACGACGTGTGCAACCGAACGCCGACATGGAACGAGCTATTCAAGCTATGGCCAGAGATGGCGGCAGCCATGGCTCAACAATCACCGGCTGAACTCAACAGCTAACGCGATGGCTCAACAGACGGCGGCGTTAACTCAAAGCGAACTTGCAAAGAACAAAGAACGAAGCGTAACGTAATGCTGAAGCAAGAGGATTGGCCGACTTTAGGAAGCATGATCCACCGAAGTTCTACGGTGAGCCAAATCCGGATAAAGCTGATCTTTGGATGCAAGAGATCGAGAAGATCTTTGAGGCACTTCATTGCCCGGACAACGTGAAGGTCGACTATGCCACCTACTTATTGCTAGGAGACGCAGAGTATTGGTGGAGAGGAGTGAAGCAAACGTTTATAAGCGTAACATCGCGAGATGACACGGGAACTTTTTCGTGAAAGGTTCTTGGACAAGTACTTCCCTGATCTTGCACGAGCCGAGAAGGAGCGGGAATTTCTTCAAGCTGCGACAAAGCTGACTCGACGGTGTCCGAGTATGCGCCAAGTTTGAATCGTTGGCGAGGTATTTCAGTCCATTTCGTGACCGAAGTTGACCAGAGATGGTTAAGTGAGAGATTCCAACGGGATTGAGATTCGACATTCAAGTCGATGGTGTCGTTGAGGATCCGAAATCTCCAAGAGCCGATTGACCGATGTGTCGAGGTAGAAGGAGTGAGAGCCACAAGAAGAAGACTGTTGTGGCGGACCGGTGAGACCCGAGTGCGGGCGTAGATTTGCACTGAAAGAAACTACCGCAGAAGAGACCTACGACCGACCTCGAGGAACGACAACAGGGGACGAGACGTCCGATGACCCAAGTACCTGCAGAGTGGAGGTCACCCGATGTCGAGGTGATTTGCTACCGATGTGGAAAGTCGGGACATTACGCGAGTAATTGTACTCGAGAGGGAGGAGGTGTGTTTCAACCGCAAGAAGCCAGGGCATTTTGCTAAGGATTGTCCTACACCTAAAGTCGAACCGACTATGCTTGTGGCAAAGGCCAAAGGGAAGCGTCAAGTGGCTAAAGGCGTAGTTTTCTGCATGAGTGGCGAGGAAGCGGTCGAGCCGATGATCTTATCCAAGGTGAATGTGAGATCGAGGGTAAATCCTTATCCGTTCTTTTTGATTAGTGCAACCCATTCCTTCATTTCTTCCGATTGTGTGAACCTTTTGAGCTTGACTGCGGATCGCTTTACCGTTTAAATTAGTAGTTACAACCCCAGCTGCTAAAACCTTAGTCACAAACACTGCATGTCTTAATTGTGTAGTGATTATTCAGAATAGAAAGTTTGTGGTCAATTTGGTTTGTTTGCCTCTTAAGGGTTTAGATGTTATCCTCGGGATGGATTGGTTGTCACACCACCATGTCCTTTTGGACTGTGCCCGTAAAACTGTACTTTCCACAGACCTTGGAGTCTCCAATTATCTTTCTGCCGAACGTATTGGAGTTTCTTTGAAAGAAGGAACTAGGGAATACATGTATCTCGCTAGCTCGGAAGTTTTCCAGCAGATCGACGTGAAGAATGTTCCAGTGGTGTGTGATTTTGAGGACGTTTTTCCTCAAGACGTGCTGGGATTACCACCAAGATGAGAGGTCGAAGTTCTCCATCGACCGATTCCAGGAACAGACCGATTTCAAAGCGCGCGTGCGTGATGTCTCCCGCCGAGATGAAAGAGTTGAAGTCCCGGATCGAACACTTGGAGTCGAAGCAATTCATACGACCGAGCCGTGTCACCGTGGGGAGCTCGGTGTTGTTGGTTAAGAAGAAGGATGGGCGATCAAGGCGTGCGTGGACTATCGCGAACTCAACAAGGTTACCGTGAAGAACCGTTATCCGCTACCACGTATTGACGATTTGATGGACCAACTTCGTGGAGCGGCGATCTTTTCCAAGATAGACTTGAAGCTCGGGCTACCATCGATTCGCGTGAAGGAGGAAGATGTCGCCAAAAGCGACTTTTCAGGACTAGATACGGTCACTACGAGTACTTGGTGATGCCGTTTGGAGTGACGAATCGCCACGGTGTGTTTATGGACTACATGAACAGGATTTTCCATTCGCTTTTGGATCAGTTCGTTGTAGTGTTCATCGACGACATATTGATTTACTCGAGGAACCGAGAAGAGCACGCAGAACACCTATGCCGAAAGTCTGCAGATATTACGAGATAAGCAACTCTATGCCAATCTGTCGAAGTGTGAATTTTGGCTTGAAGAGGTGAATTTTCTAGGTCACGTGATTTCCAGAGAAGGGATAGTCAGGATCCAACTAAGATTGAGGCGGTGATAAGCGTGGGAACAGTAGAAGACGATTCTGAGATCGGGAGTTTTGTCGGCTTAGCAGATATTACCGAAGATTCATTGAAAGTTTCTCGAAGATTGTCGCGCCTCTTACGATTGACGAGGAAGGATCAACCTTTGCTTGACCGAGGAGTGTGAAGCCGATTTTCAACGATCAAGGAGCTTTTGGCGACGGCGCTGTGCTGATTTTGCCTCAACCCAAGAGCCTTTCGAGGTGTACTGTGATGGCTTACAGCAGGGGTTGGGATGTGTCGTGATGCAACATCGGAAGGTGGTCGCGTATGCTTCAAGCCAGCTTAAGATTCACGAGAGGAACTATCCTACTCACGACTTGGAGCTAGCGGCAGAGTTTTCTTGGCCGAAGATATGGAGGCACTACCTTTACGGGAGCACTCTTCATCGCTTTCAGCCCGATCACAAGAGCTTGAAGTACTGTTCGACCGAAGGAACTCAACATGCGTCAACGTAGATGGATAGAATTTCTCAAGGACTACGACTTTACGTTGGAATACCATCCTGGTAAAGCTAACGTAGTAGCGTATGCGTTGAGCAGAAGAGCGTTTAACCTCGGTAATGATGATCAAGGAGTTGGAGATGCTCGAGAAGTTCCGAGATTTGAAGTTGAGTGTCAAGTTTCACCGGAAGGCTGAGATTTGGTATGCTTACCATTTCTAACAGATTGTTGGACGAGATCCGAGACCAGCAAGTTCGTGACGAGCTTCGCAAGAGAAGATTCAGTTGATAGCGCAAGCGGAAGCGCGGCACTTCAGTGCCCTGAGCGACGACATCTTGAGGTGCAATGGCGAGTGTGCGTGCCTAACGATCCGAGCCGAGGAAGTTGATTCTCGGCGAAGCGCATAAGAGCAACTTTAGTATTCATCCCGGAGTTACGAAGATGTATCAAGACTTGAAGAAGCATTTTTGGTGGTCCTAATGAAGAAGCAAGTGGCCGTCACGTAGCTTCATGTTTGGCGTGTCGAAGCGAAGGTGGAGCACCAACGACTGCGCAGAATGCTACAATCGCTGACGTGCGGTATGGAAATGGGACAAGATTTCCATGGATTTCGTTGTAGGTTTGCCAAGACGCAGAAGAAGAATGATTCGATTTGGGTGATCGTCGACCGATTGACCAAATCTGCTCATTCTTGCCGGTGAGGTCAACATACAACGTGGAAAAGTCGACCGAGATCTACATCGCGAGATAGTACGACTTCATGGAATACCATCTTCGATCGTGTCGGACCGAGATCCGGTTCACGCCTCATTTTTGGAGGGAATTGCAAGGAGCGATGGGAACCGAAGCTCGAGCTTAGCTCGGCATATCATCCACAGATCGACGGACAGATCGAGAGAACGACCCAATGGCTTGAAGTTTTGTTATGAGCTTGTTCGTTAGATCACTGAGGAAGTTGGGACGACGTCTTACCATTGGTGGAGTTCACATACAACAACAGCTTCCATGCGAGTATTGGGATGGCGCCTTTTGAAGCGCCAGATGGGCGGAAATGTCGACGCCTCTTTGTTGGTACCAGGGCGGCGGCGGTGATCGTCAGGACCGGATATGATCCAGCGGACTACCGAGAAGATCCGCTTGATCGGAGATCGGATGCGAACATCTCAAAGTCGACGTAAGAGTTATGCAGATCAACGACGTCGACCACTCGAGTTCGAGGAAGGAGGACATGTATTTCTTAGAGTCACCCCACTCATCGGAGTTGGTCGAGCGATCAAATCCAAGAAACTTACCCCTAAATTCATTGGACCTTACGGATTCTTCGTCGTATTGGTCGGTGGCATATCGATTGCATTGCCACCATTCTTGTCGAACATCCACGACGTCTTTCACGTCTCACAATTGCGGAAGTATGTTTCCGACCCTTCTCATGTCATCGAACGGATGTGATTCAACCGAAGGACGACTTATCTTTTGAGCGTCACCGGAAGAATCGTTGATCGGAAAGCCAAACAATTATGAACAAAGAGATCCAACTTGTCAAGATTGTGTGGGATCGTAAGACGGAGATGCGACTTGGGAGCCGAGGAGAAGATGAAGATTCAAGACTGAACTTTTACGAGGTAAAGCTTATTTGCAATTTCGAGGACTAAATTTTTTAGAGGAGAGATTGTAACACCTGAGGACGAGATCGACATCGTATTAGGACGACGATCGAGACCTCGACCAAGACCTTGTGTCGAGATCCCGTGACTAGATCGTTTGCGAGATCTTTTGTCGAGTGATGAGACCACGCGTACACTAGCCGAGCCGAGGAGGTCGAGTCGAGTTGATGAAGTCGCTGCATCGAGCCGATGAGGACGCAAGTCGAAATGAGAGACCGCGTTCACGAACTCGTGTTAGAACTTTGTACATTTGCACGAGTACTCTTGTCGACATCGTGTCGAGATGACACCTCATATTATTTCAACGTTACTCAGCGTTATTATTATATTGTTTGTAATTATTACATTGTCGGCTTGTCGTTGACCGACAGCGAGTAGAGGTAATCATGAGAGGAACGAGTTAACGGGTAGATGATTATTGGGATTGGCATCTTATAGCTGGAGTTACGCTTACCCCTTTCTCGCCACCAGATACCACGGCCGCTTCACTCATTTCTCTTTTCTTCTTTCTTCTTCCTCCCTTCGCTCTGTGTTTCGTTGTTTCCTTAAAAATCTTCATCGATTTAAACCGTGAGTTCCAAATGTAGATTCTGCACAAGATTTCTTCATCAATTTTGTTCATCATCAACTTCTCGACCCATATCTCGTCTGATCGACCATCACCGCTGAGGTATGAAGAACAGATTTTCTTTCATCTGTACTCTTGTTTAGCGCTAAATCTTCTTCCATTTTTAATCGCTTTATGCTTCCAAATCATATCAAATTGATGGGTTTTCTTCTTCACAATATTACCTATCTTTTAACCGATTAATTGGGCTTGTAAAACAAAATTTCTTTCTCTGTTTTTCTGCAATCGGCAATGCCCGAAACCCCATTTTTGGTTCGCTTTCGATTTTACGGTTTTTCGCTCGCTGCTTCGAATATTGTTGTTGTCGATCTTTCGTGAAGCATCGATAACTTTTCATGAATTCTGATCGAAATCCCTAACTTTGTGTTGGAGGAAAAATATCTTTCAGTTCTTGAGTTTTATATATTTTCCGGGTTGTGGTTGAGTTTGGGGAAGAGAGAGCTAGATGTATTAGAACCATAGATCGATCCGAGTTGTGTTTGTTTTAGGAAGTCCGATTCCCGAGACCGAGTGAATTCCGAATCGAGGTGTACGGAAAGCGAATCCAAGGACGCGAAGCAGAATCCGAGCGAGGATCAGACGCGTGTCGAGGTCGACCGAGAAGCGACGATCGAAGTCGTTGTCGAAGTTCGTTGAAGACAAATGTCGAGATCGAGTAAGAGAAGTCGTTGTCGAAGTTCTTTGAAGACACCGTGTCGAGGTCGTTGTCGGCAAAGATTTAACTTGGAGTTCGGTAAGGGCTACTTCTAGATATCTCTAAGGCTTTATTGTATAAGTCCTTAAGTAAGGGCATTTCATATTCTATGTGGTTATGTTATTGTGTATGGAATTACTGATTTGTGTCGAGATGAAATGTTGTGATATGATTGAGTTTTGCATGTATTTAATATGTGATTGAATATATGTCGTGAAGTGTGTATTGCATGTTGAATTGCGTTTCTTCATGTCGAGCTTGCTCTTTATTTGACATGCGGTTGAATATTTTGTGTTTAACTCCCTGAATATCGTATGCGCGAATTGTTCATCGAGTGAAGCGAGCTAGGTGAGTCGTATGGCGTTTTTGAGCCGTGACCGGATAACCGAGGGTGCTAGGTCCCCTTTTGTTTACTGGAGATTGACTAGACGTCGCCACGCCACGGACCTGAGTTGACCGGCCCTAGGGAGAGCGAGATCCCAAGGCTTGACTGGACTTTCCGACATACTGATGCAGCGTGTGCATTCCGGAAAATTGTCGAGTCGAGAGAAAATGGAATTGTGAGTTGTGTCGAGTTTAGAGTGAGATGGTCGAGTCACGTCGGTGATTTGTTATACTTTGCTGTTTGCTTATATTTTTATGTCGAGCTTATCTTAACTTGATGAGAAGTTGACCCTTTCCCGTGGTGCCTTCAATCCATGACGGTTACCCAGCGATGTCGAGGGCGCAGGTAACTCGGCGATGAGACGATGCCGAGGAGGAGGTCGACGAGGACCCGAGTGACGACCTCTCACCGCCGTGGATTGTTTATTTATTGGATGTTGGTTTTTCCGAGGACTGTTCTTGTAATTCTTTTATGTTCGAGGTCGTGACCAGTTTGGGCAAGTGTTATTTTTGTTGCTACAGGGTAGACTGGTGGTCTTACTTTTGGAGCAAACCTGCGTGGGAGTTCATTTAAGTACCCCAGGTATAATGGCTATTTTGAAGTTGTCGTACCTTAGGTGTATTTTCTTTGCACATTTGCTACTCTGTATTTTGTATACATTCTTATTTCGAGTGATATATATGTGTATGTTATACATGTAGGTTTTATTTGAATTTAAGGTTTGTGTCTTAGTTGCACCATGTTTCAAAAGTCAGTAATTACTCTGATGTGCACGAGTTGGTTTTATATGAAAAATATATATCGCATTTTTAAAAGGCACAAGAGTTTTGTTTTTAAAACATATCTCATATAGGTTTTGTTGAGCTTGTTGTGTTGAGCTCGGTAACTCGAGCTCGGTATATTGAGCTCGGTAGCGGTCCGGAAACGGGTCGTTACAAGAAGCATATTTCCTTGTTGAGCTTCTGGTGGATTTTCTAGGAAGAGCAGGCTCAACAGTGTGAGCAAAAGGATCCCCAGGAAGGATTCCTTTTTCCACCTTCACCTTTCTGATCAAGTCAGCAGAACACAACCCCATTCTTACCAAACTTGTTTGACAAAAAACAACAGCAACACCTCTGGCGTTTCTGTTCAAATACTTTTCCTTTATTGCTTTATCCATTTGTTCAATCTTTTCAATGATTCCCTACATCTTCATCAGCTCAGAGAGAACCATGCCACAGAGATTGGCTTTGTTTGGTTTCTCAGCAGTGCTACCTCTCTTGGTTTGAACTACTACTTGGACCAATGTTCAACAATCAACCTTGGAAGGTTGAGTTGAGTTCCAGCAACATAGTGTCTCCTTATAATGTGGTCCTTGTTCACAATGTTAGTAAACCCAGCTTTCAGCATAACACATTGGGAAATTAGTTTGTGTAGAACCTTGAAGTGGCTCTTCAAATGCACAACATTCAGGGGTGTTCCTGATGCCTTCAAAGCTTCCAGATTGTCATACAGAAGGCTATAAACAACTTGTACTCCTCCAAACTGATTTTTCTAACCATTAGAATACCGTAAGCCTTCATCTGGACACCTTATTAACTCAAAGACCGTTTGAGGAGAGACGATTAGCTCAAAACTAGCGACATATCCTTTCACGGTTCTTCCAAAGAATAACCTTGCTGAAGCCCAAAACTCCTTAGTGGTAGTAATGTAGACTTTCCTTTCTTTAGGAGAGAACTATTCTCTCCAACCCATCAGTGTCAAACCTCGCCTGAAGTCAAAATCAAACTGGGCAAGTTTATCGAGGTCCACACGGTGTTCTATCAACACCTTCCCTTTAGCCTTGGTGTTGTAAGCAACAGATGCTGAAATTACACGCTCATTCATTTATAAGATGAAAATTTAAATTTCTTCTTATAAAAAATTAAGTCTATCTTCAGGAAAGGGTTTTGTAAAGATATCAGCCCATTGACGATCTGTATCAATAAATTTGATTTCAAGTATACCCTTCTGAACATAGTCCCTTATAAAATGATGTTTAATTTCAATATGCGTTGTGCAAGATGGGATTCTTTGTAAGACAAATAACAGAAGTATTATCACAAAAAATAGGATTGTTACTCTCTTTTATCAGATAATCTTCAAGTTGATATTTCATTCACAGAAGTTAAGAACTGCAACTTACTGCAGAAATGTATTCGGCTTCTGCTGTTCAGAGTGCTATAGTGCTTTGCTTTTTGTTTGAAGGTCAAGAATTGTTCCAAGAAATTGGCAGCCTCCACTTGTGCTTTTCCTCTGTAGAGCTTCTGATCTATCTTCTTATAATTTTCATCTTTGCATGCAAGTATGATGCATAGATGTGCTCATTGGCTTGCACCATATTGAACTTTTTGAGCAATTTCTTGATGTATTTGCTTTTATGAATATAGGTACCATCATTGCATTGCTTTATTTGGATTCCGAGGAAGAATTTCAATTCTCCCATCATGCTCATTTCAAATTCAGCTTACATTAACTTAGAAAATTCTTTACAAAGGCTTTCATTAGGGGCACCAAATATAATATCATCAACATAAATTTGCACAAGTATAAAATACTTGTTTGAAGTTTTTCTAAACAGAGTAATGTCCACCTGTCCTTTTGTAAAGCCATTTCCATTAAAAATGAACTTTAATCTATCATACCAAGCTCTTGGAGCTTGTTTGAGACCATATAGTGCCTTTTTAAGTTTAAATACATGTTCTGAAAATTCAATGCCTTCAAAACTAGGTGGTTATTTCACATACACTTTCTCAGTTATGAAACCATTCAAGAAGGCACTTTTAACATCCATTTGATAAATAATTATCTCATGGTGTGCAGTGTAACGACCCGTTTCCGGACCGCTACCGAGCTCAACATACCGAGCTCGAGTTACCGAGCTCAACACACCGAGCTCAAGTTATCCTGTATGCGATGTGTTTTAAAACAATACTCTTGTGCCCTTTAGAAAAGTACGGTCTATTATTATTATATATTTTTTTTTATAAGACCAGCTCGTGCACATCAGAGTAATTACAGCTTTTTGAAACATGGTGCAACTACGACACAAGACTTAAGTCCTAAATAACAACACGCAGGTATAACAAGTACATACTTATATATACAAGATATAAAAAGTGCATACAAAAAGACAGAGTAATAATGTACAAAGAAAATACACCTAAGGTATGACGACTTCAAGAGAGCAATCATACCCTGGGGGTACTTCCGGCAGACTCCCACGCAGGGGGCTGCTCCAAAAGTAAAACCACCAGTCTACCCTGTGCTCAAAATGACATCTAGCCCAAACTGGTCACAACCTCTGAACACAAAAAAAAAACAAAGTACAGTCATCCCAAAAAAAACATCCAACAAACATAATCAATCACGACAAATATAGGTCGTCGTCCTAATCCTCGTCGAGCTCCTCCTCGCCATCATCTGCTGTCGAGTTCCCTGCACCCTCGACATCGCCTGGGTAACCATCATGGATTGAAGGTACCACGGGAAAGGGTCAACTTCTCAATAAATCAAGATAATCCAGGCATAAAGAAATAAGTAAACAACAAAGTATAACATTCACCAAACGTGACTCAACCATCTCACTCTAAACTCGACTCAACTCGCTATCCATTTTCTCTCGACTCGACACTTTTTCCGGAATGCACACGCCGTACCGTATGCTGGAAAGTCCAGCCGAAGCCTTGGGATCTTCGCTCTCCCTAGGACAGTCAACTCAGGTCCCATAGCGTGGCAACGCTTAGAAGACCCCATAAACTAAAAAGGGACCTAGCACCTCTCCGCTTATCCGGTCGCAACTTCAAACGCCAACGACTCGCTAAGCTCTCTCACTCAATGAACAATTACAGCATACGATATTCAAAGAGTTATACGCAAGATATTCAACTGCATGTCAAATAAAAAGAGCAGGCTCAACATGAAGAAACGCAATTCAACAAAGAATACACAATTCGTGGCATATATTCAATCATATCACAACACTTCAAGCTCGACACAAATCAAGGAATCCATACATAGGAATATAACAATAAAAATCCTAGAATGTCTAGAAGTGCCCTTACCAACTCCAAGCTAACGCCGCCGACAACGACCTCAACACGGCTGTCTTCAAATGAGCTCGACAACGACCTCGACACGGCTGTCTTCAAACGAGCTCGACAACGACTTCTCTCACTCGATCTCGACACGTACGGCTCTCAGTCAACCTCGGTTTCATGTTCTCGTACACCCTGATCTCCTTGCAAAGACGATCTCTAAATCACACTGCCTAATACGAGCACAACTTAGTTCTATCTATGGGTTCTAATAACACTTAGCTCTCATTATCCCAATCTTAACCATAACCCAAGCAAACATTAAAACTCAAGAACTTAAACAAATACAACCAAAATTCAAACATTACAAAATAACTCCTTTTCTCTAAAATTTTATTAAAAACTTCTTTCATACATCACCAGACAAAACCATTTTTCCTCTAACACAAAGTTAGGGTTTTCGATCAAAAGTTCATGAAAAAGGTTATATGATTCTATAACAAATAAATCAACAACAAACATCAACAAGAAGCAACGTACAACAAACTAAAACAAGAAATTAAAACAAACCAAATAGGGAGGGTTTTGGGCACTGCCTATTGCAGAAAACAGAGGAAACAATTTGTTTTTCAAGCTCAAATAATTGGTTAGAAAGATAGGTCATGTCATGAAAAAGAAAACCTATCAATATGACCTGATTTGGAAGCATAGAAACTAGCTAAAATGGAGAGAAGAAGTGGCGCTAACAGTAACATGAAGAGAACTAAAATTCTATTTTTCATACCTCAAAAGATGGTCGATATGGTGATATATGTTGAGAAGATGATAAGAAACAAGGTTGATGAAGAAAGTTTATGCAGAAGCTCAATGGAACTCAAGGTTCTTCAATGGAGGTTTGGAGAAGAGGAAATTTAGAGAAGAAGAAAAAAGAAGAAACTGGAAAGTGAGTGTTTAAGGCGGCTAAGCGTGATATTTATGGAGGTGGAGGAAACTAATCATGATATTTATCTACAGCTGGTGGAAAACAAACAGTTTGGTCTTATCTCCCTTAAATATCTCTTAAACAATAATTAATTACAAGAAAACCATTTTAAATGAATTTATCTTTCATAAAACCACAAATAAGCGACACCTAGATTTTAAAGTAAGATATTAATCCAAACAACAAGATATACTAATTAACGCTAAATAATATTCGTAAAAATACGAGTGTTATCATCTCGACACGATGTCGATCAGGGTGCTTGTGCAAGCGCACAAGGCTCTAACACGAGTTCGTGCACGCGGCCTCCTCAGTTCGACATGCGACCTCCTCAACTCGGTACGCGACCTCATCAGCTCGACATATGACCTCGGCACGCGATCTTGGCACGGGATCTCGACACGAGGTCTTGGTACGAGGTCTCGACACGATGTCCTAATACGAGGTCGATCTCGTCCTCAGGTGTTACAATCTCTCCCTCTAAAAAAATTTCGTCCTCGAAATTGCAAATAAGTTACTTACCATGAAAGAGTTCAGGGTACTGAGACTTCATCTTCTCTTCCAGCTCCCAAGTCGCATCTCCGGTCTTCTGATCCCACACAACTTTGACAAGTTGGATCTCTTTGTTCCGCGACATTCTGATTTTCCGATCAACAATTCTTGCCGGTGATGCTTCGAAAGATAGGTCGTCCTTCAGTTGAATCATATCCGGTTCGATAACATGAGAAGGGTCGAAAATATACTTCCGCAACTGTGAGACGTGAAAGACATCATGTATGTTCGACAAGAAGGGTGGCAAGGCAATCTGATATGCCACTGGACCAATACGACGAAGAATCTGATAAGGTCCAATAAATTTAGGGGTAAGTTTCTTGGATTTGATCGCTCGACCAACTCCAGTAGTGGGGGTAACTCTAAGAAATACATGCTCTCCTTCCTCGAACTCGAGTGGTCGACGTCTTTGGTCTGCATAACTCTTCCGCCGACTTTGAGACGTCGCATCCTATCTCTCGATCAAATGGATCTTCTCGAGTCCGCTGGATCATATCCGTCCTACTACGTAACTCTCGCCATCCTGGTACCAACAAAGAGGCGTCGACACTTTCGTCCATACGATTGCTTCAAAAGGTGCCATTCCAATACTTGCATGGAAACTGTTATTATAGGTGAACTCCACCAATGGTAAGACATTGTCCCAACTTCCTCGGTGATCTAACGCATGCTCGCAACAAATCTTCAAGCCGATTGTATCGTTCTCTCGGTTTGACCGTCGGGCCTGGGGATGATATGCCGAGCTAAGCTCGAGCTCTGCCTCCCATCGCTTGCAATTCCTCCAAAATGAGACGTGAACTTTGGATCTCGGTCCGACACGATTGAAGAGGGTATACCATGTAGTCGTACTATCTCCATGATGTAGATCTCGGTCGACTTTTCCACGTTGTATGTCGACCTCACCGTAAGAAATGAGCAGATTTGGTCAATCGGTCGACGATCACCCAAATCGAATCATTCTTCTTCTCGCCTTCGGTAAACCTACAATGAAATCCATGGAAATACTATCCCATTTCCATCTTTGGTACGTCAGCGATTGTAGCATTCCCGTAGGTCGTTGGTGCTCCACCTTCGCCGACACGTTAAACACGGCTACGACTCACCACTTGCTTCTTCATTTAGGACCACCAAAAATGCTTCTTCAAGTCTTGATACATCTTCGTGAACTCCTGGGTGAATACTAAAATTGCTCTTATGCGCTTCGTCAAGTATTAACTTTTCACTCCACTACGTTGGGTACACATACTCGGCCATTGCATCTTAAGATGTTGTCCGCTCCGACTTGGAATTCGCCGCTTCCCTTGCGCTATCAATCGACCTTCTCTTGCGGGAGCTCGTCATGAACCTGCTGGTCTCGGATCTCGTCCAACAATCTGTTAGAAATGGTAAGCATACCAAATCTCAGCTTCCCCGGTGAAACTTCCACACTCAACTTCAAGTCTCGGAACTTCTCGAGCATCTCCAACTCCTTGATCATCATTGCGGAAGCTAGAACGCTCTTCCTGGATGATATTCCAACGTAAAGTCGTAGTCCTTGAGAAATTCTGTCCATCTTCGCTGACGCATATTGAGCTCTTTCTGATCGAACAGGTACTTCAAGCTCTTGTGATCGCTGAAAACAGTAAGAGTGCTCCCATAAAGATAGTGCCTCCATATCTTCAGCGCAAAAACCATCGCTGCCGCCCGGCTCCAAATCGTGAGTAGGGTAGTTCCTCTCGTGAATCTTAAGTCGTCTTGAAGCATACGCTACCACTTTCCTGTTGCATCAAGACGCATCCCAATCCCCTGGTGTGACGCATCACAATACACCTCGTAAGGCTCTTCGGGTTGAGGCAAAATCAACACAAAGCGCCGTTGTCAAAAGCTCCTTCATCTTTGAAAATCGGATTCACACTCACCCAAGCAAAGGTTGATCCTTCCTCGTAAGTCATGTAAGAGGCGCGACAATCTTGAAAAACCTTCAATGAATCTTCGATAATAGCCTCGCTAAGCCAACAAAACTTCGATCTCAGAATCGCCTTCTACGTTCCCATGCTAACACACCTCAATCTTAGTTGGATCCACGCTATCCCTTCTTTGGAAATCACGTGTCCAAGAAAATTCACCTCTTCAAGCCAAAATTCACACTTGGATGAGTTCGCATAAAGTTGCTTCTCACGCAATATCCGTAGTACTCGGCGTAAAGTGTTCTTCGTGCTCTTCTCGGTTCTTGAATAGATCAATATGTCGCCGATGAATACTACAACGAACTGATCCAAAACGAATGGAAAATCCTATTCATATAGTCCATAAACATACCGGGCGATTTGTCACCCAAACGGCATTACTAAGTACTCATAATGCCCATACCTAGTCCTGAACGCTGTTTTGGAGACATCTTCCTCCTTTACGCCGAATCGATGGTAGCCCGACTTCAAGTCTATCTTTGAAAACATCGCCGCTCCACGGTTGATCCATCAAGTCGTCAATACGCGGGTAACGGATACCGGTTCTTCACAAGTAGCCTTGTTGAGTTGACGATAGTCCACGCACGCCTGGATCGCCCATCCTTCTTCTTGACCAACAACACCGAGCTCCCCACGGTGACACGCCGGTCGTATGAATTGCTTTGACTCCAAATGCTCAACTGGGACTTTAGTTCCTTCATCTCGGCAGAGACATCCTGTAGGCGCTATTGAAATAGGTCCTGTCCCTAGAATCAGTCGATGGAGAACTCGACCTCTCGTGACTGGTGGTAACCACAGCACGTCTTCGGAAAACGCCCACAAAGTCACACACCACCGTACATTCTTCACTTCGATCTGGCTGGGAAACTTCAACTAGCGGATACATGTATTCCTAGTTCCTTCTTTTCAAAGAAACTCCAATACGCTCGTGAAAGATAATTGGAGACTCCAAGGTCCGGAAAAATTACAATTTTACGGCACACCAAGAAGGACATGGTGGTATGACAACCAATCTATCCCGAGGATGACATCTAAGCCCTTAAGAGGCAAACAAACCAAATTGACCACAAACTTTCTACTCAATAACCACTACACAATTAAGACATGCAAGGTGTTTGTGACTAAGGTTTTAGCATTTGGGGTTGTAACTACCAATTTGAACAGTAAAGCGCGACAATCAAGTTCAAATGGTTCATACAATCGAGGAAATAAAGGAACGGGTTGCACAGAATCAAAGAGGACGGATAAAGATTTACCCTCTATCTCACATTCACCTTGAATAAGGTCATCACTTGTTACGCTTCCTCGCCACTCATGCGTAAGACTACGCCTTTAGCTACCTGACGCTTCCCTTTTGCCTTCGCCGCATGCATCACGGCTCGCTTTAGGTGTGGGACAATCCTTGGCAAAATGTCCTGGCTTCTTGCGGTTGAAACATATATTCTCCTTCCGAGTGCGATCACTCGCATAATGTCCTGGCCTTCCACAACGAGATAGCAAGTCACCTCGGACCGGCCCGACCTCCGCTTCTCGCTCCTGGGTCATCGGACGACATCGCCCTCTATTATTGTTGTTCCCCGAGGTCGGTTGTAAGGCTTCTTAAGTTGCTTTCCTTTCAGGCAAATCTCGTCCCATGCCCCGAGGTCTCATTGGTCCACCTGGCGTCTTATCTTGTGGTTTCTTACTCCTTCTACCTCGACAAATGATCTATCGACTCTTGGAGGTTTGAATCCTCAATGATACCACCGACTGGATATCAAATCTCGCACCTCGTTGGAACCTCTCACTTAACCATCTTTGGTCACTCGGTCACTAAATGGATCAAGTACCTTGCCGCTGACTCGAACTTGGTCGCACACTCGGACACTGTCGAGCCGCTTTGTAATTGAAGAAACTCTTGCTCCTTCTCAGCTCGTGCAGTATCTGGGAAGTACTTGTCCAAGAACCTTTCACGGAAAAGCTCCCAGGTCATCTCGCGACGTTCTGCTATAAATATTTGCTTCACTCCTTTCCACCAATATTCTGCATCTCCCAGTAGCAGATAGGTGGCGTAGTCTACCTTTACGTTGTTCGGGCAATGGAGTGCCTCGAAGATCTTCTCGATCTCTTGCATCCAAAGATCAGCTTTATCTGGATTTGGCTCACCGTAGAATTTCGATTGGGTCATGCTTCCTAAAGTCCGCTAATCCTCTCGCTTCAAAGATTTTGCTCGCTTCGTTCTTTGTTCTTTGCAAATTCTGCGGTCAACGCCGCCGTCTGTTGAGCCATCGCGTTAGGCTGTTGAGTTGCAAAGCGGTGATTGCTAAGCCATGGCCGCATGACCATCTCGGTCATAGCTTGAATCGCTCGTTCCATGTCGACGCGTTCCCGGTACAGCCGTCAGATCCCGACGAGGTGGCATTAGATTCCACAAGATTCAAAACCTATCGAATCTCACAACAAGGATGTGTTAAACACACCGCTTCAATCAAGAAACAGCTCAAACAATTTTTCAAGCAATAAGTGCTTCACTTAATCAAGCAAAGAATCAAGATAGTACAACCATGTACCCACACATATCCCGGACACGGTGACCAGTCCAAAATTCCTATACACCCGATCGTGAACTGCATCGCTCGATAATACCAACATTGTAACGACTCCGCTTCCGACCGCTCGAAGCTCAACATACCGAGCTCGAGTTACCGAGCTCAACACACCGAGCTCAAGTTACCCTGTATGCGATGTGTTTTAAAACAATACTCTTGTGCCCTTTAGAAAAGTACGGTCTATTATTATTATTTTTTTTTATAAGACCAGCTCGTGCACATCAGAGTAATTACAGCTTTTCGAAACATGGTGCAACTACGACACAAGACTTAAGTCCTAAATAACAACACGCAGGTATAACAAGTACATACTTATATATACAAGATATAAAAAGTGCATACAAAAAGACAGAGTAATAATGTACAAAGAAAATACACCTAAGGTATGACGACTTCAAAAGAGTAATCATACCCTGGGGGTACTTCCGGCAGACTCCCACGCAGGGGGCTGCTCCAAAAGTAAAACCACCAGTCTACCCTGTGCTCAAAATGACATCTAGCCCAAACTGGTCACAACCTCTGAACACAAAAAAAAAAAAACAAAGTACAGTCATCCCAAAAAAACATCCAACAAACATAATCAATCACGACAAATATAGGTCGTCGCCCTGATCCTCGTCGAGCTCCTCCTCGCCATCATCTGCTGTCGAGTTCCCAGCACCCTCGACATCGCCTGGGTAACCATCATGGATTGAAGGTACCACGGGAAAGGGTCAACTTCTCAACAAATCAAGATAATCCAGGCATAAAGAAATAAGTAAACAACAAAGTATAACATTCACCAAACGTGACTCAACCATCTCACTCTAAACTCGACTCAACTCGCTATCCATTTTCTCTCGACTCGACACTTTTTCCGGAATGCACACGCCGTCAGATATCTTTGGAAAGTCCAGCCGAAGCCTTGGGATCTTCGCTCTCCCTAGGACAGTCAACTCAGGTCCCATAGCGTGGCAATGCTTAGAAGTCCCCATAAACGGAAAAGGGGACCTAGCACCCTCTCCGCTATCTAGGTCGCAACTTCAAACGCCAACGACTCGGTAAGCTCTCTCACTCAATGAACAATTCGCCGCATACAATATTCAAAGAGTTATACGCAAGATATTCAACCGCATGTCAAATAAAAAGAGCAGGCTCAACATGAAGAAACGCAATTCAATAGCAATACACAATTCGTGGCATATATTCAATCATATCACAACACTTCAAGCTCGACACAAATCAAGGAATCCATACATAGGAATATAACAATAAAAATCCTAGAATGTCTAGAAGTGCCCTTACCGAACTCCAAGCTAACGCTGCTCGACAACGACCTCAACACGGCTGTCTTCAAACGACCTCGACAACGACCTCGACACGGCTGTCTTCAAACGAGCTCGACAACGACTTCTCTCACTCGATCTCGACACGTACGACTCTCAGTCGACACTGCCTAATACGAGCACAACTTAGTTCTATCTATGGGTTCTAATAACACTTAGCTCTCATTATCCCAATCTTAACCACAACCCAAGCAAACATTAAAACTCAAGAACTTAAACAAATACAACCAGAATTCAAACATTACAAAATAACTCATTTTCTCTAAAATTTTATTAAAAACTTCTTTCATACATCACCAGACAAAACCATTTTTCCTCTAACACAAAGTTAGGGTTTTCGATCAAAAGTTTATGAAAAAGGTTATATGATTCTATAACAAATAAATCAACAACAAACATCAACAAGAAGCAACGTACAACAAACTAAAATAAGAAATTAAAACAAACCAAATAGGGAGGGTTTTGGGCACTGCCTATTGCAGAAAACAGAGGAAACAATTTGTTTTTCAAGCTCAAATAATTGGTTAGAAAGATAGGTCATGTCATGAAAAAGAAAACTTATCAATATGACCTGATTTGGAAGCATAGAAACTAGCTAAAATGGAGAGAAGAAGTGGCGCTAACAGTAACATGAAGAGAACTAAAATTCTATTTTTCATACCTCAAAAGATGGTCGATATGGTGATATATGTTGAGAAGATGATAAGAAACAAGGTTGATGAAGAAAGTTTATGCAGAAGCTCAATGGAACTCAAGGTTCTCCAATGGAGGTTTGGAGAAGAGGAAATTTAGAGAAGAAGAAAAAAGAAGAAACTGGAAAGTGAGTGTTTAAGGCGGCTAAGCGTGATATTTATGGAGGTGGAGGAAACTAATCATGATATTTATCTACAGCTGGTGGAAAACAAACAGTTTGGTCTTATCTCCCTTAAATATCTCTTAAACAATAATTAATTACAAGAAAACCATTTTAAATGAATTTATCTTTCATAAAACCACAAATAAGCGACACCTAGATTTTAAAGTAAGATATTAATCCAAACAACAAGATATACTAATTAACGCTAAATAATATTCGTAAAAATATGAGTGTTATCATCTCGACACGATGTCGATCAGGGTGCTTGTGCAAGCGCACAAGGCTCTAACACGAGTTCGTGCACGCGGCCTCCTCAGTTCGACATGCGACCTCCTCAACTCGGTACGCGACCTCATCAGCTCGACATATGACCTCGGCACGCGATCTTGGCACGGGATCTCGACACGAGGTCTTGGTACGAGGTCTCGACACGATGTCCTAATACGAGGTCGATCTCGTCCTCAGGTGTTACATGCAGCAAAAGAAAGTAAAACACGAATAGCTTCTAATCTTGCAACAGGCGCAAAGGTTTCGATAAAGTCTATATCTTCTTCTCGTGAATAACCTTGGACAACTAATCTTTCCTTTTTCCTTACCACTTTACAATCTTCATCAAGCTTGTTACAAAATACCCATTTCGTTCCAATGGCTTGCTTATCTTTTGGTAGAGTAACCAGCTTCCAAACATCATTGAGTTGGAATTGATTAAGTTCTTCTTGATCAAATCCATCCTTCATCTTTTAAGGCTTCGTCAATAGTTTTAGGTTCCAATTCAGAGAGTAGTGCAAGATCAGCGTGCTCTTCAGAGGAGAATCTTGTTCTCACTTTGTCCCTTGGTTCCCCAGTGATTTAATCTTCTGGGCTTCAGTTCCTTATGGTTTCAACATCTGTCTGGTTGGATGCTTGCTTCTGGTGAGCAGCACCAGATGTTGACTCCTTAGGCTTTTCACTGGCTCCTCCAATGTCTAAACCTGAAAATAGATCATCTAGCTCTGACATTTCAGTGTCAGACTTCTTATCATCAAACTTGACATGGATTAATTCTTCCACCGTCATAGATCCTTCGTTGTATACTCTAAAAACACTTTTTTCAACTCTAGAATCAAATTTACCAAGTTGATCCTTAGTATTCAAAATATAACAAGTACATCCAAAGGAGTAAAAATATGATATGTTGAGTTTTCTTTCTTTCCACAGTTCATATGGATTCTTTTTCAACATAGGTCTTATATATATTCTATTTTGAATATAACAGGCTGTGTTTACTGCTTCTGCCTAAAAGTATCTTGCAATATTTTCCTCATTGATCATGGTTCTAGCCATCTCTTGAAGATACCTAATCTTCCTTTCTACAACACCATTTTGCTGTGGTGTTCTAGGAGAGGAGAAATTGTGGGAGATATCATTTTCTTTACAAAATTTTTGAAAGTTTTCATTTCCAAATTCTCTCCCATAATCACTTCTAATAGTTGAAATATAAATTCTTTTTTCATTTTGCACAAATTTGCAGAAAACAATGAACACCTTGAAAGACTCATCCTTGTGGGCAAGAAATTTAACTCATGTCCATCTAGTGTAGTCATCTACAATGACTAATCCATATTTCTTTTCTGTCAAAGAGGCTGTTCTTGTGAGACCAAATAGATCAAGATGTAGAAGTTCAAGTTGTCTAGAAGTGAAAACAACATTTTTAGAATGAAATGAGGTTTTGACTTGTTTTCCTTTTTGACATGCCTCACATAGAGCATCAGATTGGTATCTAAGATTTGGTAAGCCTCTAACAAGATAGTGTTTGTTCAACTTTGAGATTGATCTCAAGCTGGCATGACCTAATCTTTTGTGCCAAGTCCATTGCTCATCATCGATAGGCATAAGACACTTAACATCTTGTTTTACTAAATCAGAAAGATTCACTTTATAAATATTGTTTGTTCATCTTTGTTGTAAAGAATATAGTGCCATCCTTTTGACTTTTTCCTAATCAGGCCTTTTCATTGAATACAACATTATAACCATTGTGACATAATTGATATATGCTAAGTAGGTTATGCCTTAAACCTTCAACATATAATACATTATCAATAGAAGAAAGAAAGTCCTTAGTGATATGACTAATTCTAACTATTTTACCTTTTTGGTTTCCATCGAAAACAATAAATCCATCATCTTTATACTTCAGCTCTTGAAGCATATGCTTTTCTCCCGTCATGTTACGCGAGCATCCATTGTCTAAGTACTAACACTAGTGTGATGACTTTGTTGCTAAGCATATATGCAACATAGACTATCTTGTATTTAGGTACCCAAATTTTCTTGGGTCCTTTCTTGTTAGCTCTAGAAGGATACTTGTCCTTCTTTGTTTTGAAAGCAGAGCATCCACTTTTAAGGTGACCATACTTTTTAAAGTATGTGCAAAACAAGCTTTCACTATTATCATTGGTATCATCAGATTTAAGGTTTATATTTTGCAAAGTTAGTGCATCTGATTTGTAACCAAGACCTTGAGTTATCGTTTTACTGACACCCCAAATCATAGATGCTTGTTTGCTACATGTTACACTCTCAACAAGGAACTTTTGAAATGCATTTTCATATTCATTTGACTTGCATTTGGAACTCCCTTCGGTCTTAGAGCTTTCAGTCACCAGATGGTGACTTTCAGCTCTTAGCTTCTCATTCTCCTCATTGAGCTTTGTATTTTTATCATTCAAGATTTGAAATTCTTTTGATAATTTTGAAAATTTCTTTTTCAAAGCTTTATACTCAGTGAAGAGAGTGGAAGAGTCTTTAAGAAGTTCATCAAAAGCAGCTTGAAGTTCAGAGAAAGAATCAAGATTTACCTCTTCATTTTCTTCGTCTGATTCTGAGTTCATGTCATCAACAAGGGTTATGTTAGCTTCTTCTTCTGTTTCTTCTTCTTCTGAAGAAGATAAATCTAGGTCTTCCCATGTAGCTATAAGACTCTTCTTCTTGTCTTTGAAGGTATTCTTCTTAGGTTTCTCCTGACTTGAAATGCCCTGGCTTCTTACATTCATAGCAAATGACTTGACTTTTATCTTTACTTTCTTCTGAAGTTCCCTTTCTTCTTCCACATTCTTTGGATCTTTCTGGATACGAAAGAAAGCTCGTCATCTGATCCTTCACTATCTTCATCAGAAGCTTCATCTTCTGATTCTTCCTCAGCTTGTAAGGCTTTAAAAGTAGTAGGTTTATTCTTATTGACTTTCAAAGAAATCGACTTGCTTTTCTTTACAAGTTATTCTTCATTTAGCTCAAGTTCATGAGCTTCTAAAGAACTTAAGAGATCTCCCAGACAAAGAGTGCTAAGATCTTTAGCTTCTTGTGTAGCAGTGACTTTTGGCCTCCACTACTTGGATAGGCTTCTCAAGATTTTTCTCACATGATCAACAATGGTGTAGCTTTTCCAAGAGCCTTCAAACCGTGAACAAGTGTTTGAAATCTTCCAAACATATGTTTTCATCTTCTTCCATCTTGAACAACTCATATGCTTGCTTTAGTTTCTCTTACTTATGCAGAGCCTTCATAGGATAGAACTAAGGAATCCCAGATTTCCTTTTCCGTATCACTCTTACCGTATTTTTCATATTCCTTTTCTGACATAGCACAAATAAGAATATATCTAGCTTTTTGATTTAGCTGATATTCCTTTTTCTGATCAGCATTCCATTTTTCTCTAGGCAACACAGTGTCATGACTAGTAGTGGGAATGGTAAACCTAGTTTCAACCATTTCCCAAAGTTCAAGTTGTTGAGATTTAAAAAATATTTTGATCTTGTCTTTCCAGTAGTCAAAATTTTCTCCAGTGAACAATGAAGGATAGTTCATGTGGCCACCTTCAGTAGACATTTTGCAAAAGATATGATCTTTTCCTCTAACACTGCTAAGTGCTCGACCAAGAGGCCGAGCTCTGGTACCAATCGAATGTGAACACAAGAAGGGGGTTGAAATGTAGTGTAAACATTTCGCAAATCTTAACATAAAAACCATGTTCTTTTGAAAACAATTTTACTACCAAACGCTGACAAGCACCGGATGCTGAAGATAAGCTATGAAAACTGTTTTTCTCTTAACTAAGAAGGAAAGGAAAGGAGCAAAGAGATAAAGCAGACACTGAGATTTATATTACTTCACCATCAACTAGTAGCTACGTCTAGTCCCTTCGTACTTGAAAGATTTTTCACTATAATCTCACTGATTACAAATATCTTGAGAGTATACTACCGTCTCAAACTACACTATACTCTCAACTTCTCAAAACGACAAAGTACGATCGAACATTTGAGGAATTTGCCTTTCACAAGGCTTAACAAGTTACAATGAAATAGTTTGAAAATTGTATAACTCTCAACAAGAGAGAATACAGAATATAAGCTTAAAAATAAAATAACTTTCACTTGGAAAGAGTAAGATGTTGAGACTTGTTCAATGTTAGTTCACAGAGGGCTTGGCTCATAATTCTTGATTGTTCACTTGATTTCTCTAACCCATCTTCGATCTCGGAGATGTAGTATTTATAAAGATCTTCTATGTTACCGTTGAGGGAGCAGCTTCAAATTTTGAGTGAGATATTTGAGGAGAAATATCAGCATTTCCTTTTCTGAGGAATATTCGAATAATAGTACAGCTTTTACCGTTGTACGATTTTCTTATCCAATCATTTGAATCATTACAGCATGGCACAATTTTAAAAGTGTATGATTTGCTTGTCCTTTAGCTAAAGGTGACACCTTTGATACCTCGTACTACCAAATTGAGTGCTAAGGAATATTTGGAATTGAATGCGCAAGATTCACCAGATAAGATGTTGAGATTAGAAGATGATGGGCAATGCTTGCTTCACACGTGTTTCTATAATGGACCAGAGGCTCGCTAAGATGTAAGACAGATGCTGAGTATCACCGGGAGTTGACTTTAAGTCATAGGTAGTAAAATGCATTCCATGTGTCTTAATCTTGAGATACCGGACGCTCGCTAAGAGCTAGTACCAGATGCAAGCTTGTTAACAGACATTATATCTTCCAGTGCTTGATTTCACTTGTAACTTCCTTCTTCTTGCTTGAGTGATGTTCTTGATTTGTACAAATACTTAGAAAATAGAGTCCTACACACTTCAAGACTTATTAGAAGATAAATTGATCTTACTTAGTTACTTTATTATCATCAAAATTATTGAGGGTCTATATTTCTCAATCGTTTAGGTACCAACGCTTAGGGCATGCTATTTAGATCACAAATAATTATACTAATTCAAGGAGACAATTATCATGCACTACATCATCCAAAAGCCATAATCAATGTTGTAACAACTGACGTTCTATCCACCCTCTAACTGTACTCACGATCTTCTCCACCCCCATATGGAGTTTTTGCCTTCTGTAAGGTTCGAACCTGGGACCCTGGGGCTTAAGTAAGCTGGGTTACTTAAGCCCCAGGGTCCCGGGTTCGCACGTTGCAGAAGGAAAAAACTCCATATGGGGGTGGAGAAGACCGTGAGTACAGCTGGAGGGTGGATAAAACCTCAACTGTGACAAAAAAGGTGCCTTTTTTTTGTCACAGCCAAGGTTCTATCCACCCTCCAGCTGTACTCACGATCTTTTCCACCCCTTGTGGAGTTTTTGCCTTATGCAACATTCAAACCCAGGACCTGGGGCTTAAGTAACCCCAAAAGCACCTTGCCATTACCAACCGAGCTAATTAGCTCAGATGGTAATGGCAAGGTACTTCCGGGTAACTTAAGCCCCAGGTCCCGGGTTCTAACCTTGCATAAGGAAAAATTTCCACATGGGGGTGGAAAAGACTGTGAGTACAGCTGGAGAGTGGATAAAACCTCAGCTGTGATAAATATCATAGAGGGCTCCTTGCTCCTACAAGGGCCACAAGGGTAACAAAAATAGTAACATGTCTATTTAATCCATTGCTCATACAATGGTTTTAAAGCAAACAAGTTTCCACGCAAGGCATAGGGGTCATGGGACACCCCAAACATGCTAATTGAAGCCCTAGGCCTCTTTTCATAGGATCATCCACCATCATACCTAAATGAATTTCGTAGCGTCTAATAGGGTCTAGAGAGTCTCGAATTTGAATCCTTCCTCAGTTCCTAGCGTTACGACAACAATGAAACCCAAAACTAACATTGGGACTTAAATCTCAAAGAATTTTAAAAAAGGAAAGTGCAAAGATTTGAGTTACCAAACAAATTCTCCGTATAAAAACATAAAAGAACTAGAGGAAAAGAAAGAGGATGGTTCGCTGGTCGCAGCCATGAAGATGATACTTAATTTGGTGGAGGAATGAGAAAGAACGGCGTGAAACGACATTGAGAGCTCTTGGAATTCAAGGGTTCTTTGAAAGCTCTTAGAGGATGATTAGAAGTTGCCTTTTAGAGTCCTATTAGGTTAAAATTAGGTTTAGGTCGTGATCCCCAAGTTTTATCATGTTTAGAAGCGAAATAGGCAAAAATGGGACGACCCGTTAATTAAAAAATGTTGTCAACTGTTGCGAACCAATTCAATCACGGGGTGAGCGTAAATTCCTCAATGTTCTCCGCTTCAAATTCCACCAGAGTGGCATTGTAAACTTTTTTCACTCCCTTTCTATTTCAGATGACTGGTATCATTTTCTTTGATGACGATGAGGACAAACGGGAAGATTCGCAAAACCATGAAACCAGTCGCAGCCCCCACAATTCCTAATAAACCTCTCTTCCTCCCTCTCAAATGTTGCGAGAGATTAGAGAGTTATTTGCCTCATATTCCTCTGATGGCTCTGACAGTGATTTTGTTATTCTATTAGGAAATCTTATGAGCGTAAATTCCTCAATGTTCTCCGCTTCAAATTCCACCAGAGTGGCATTGTAAGCTTTCTTCACTCCCTTTCTATTTCAGATGACTGGTATAATTTTCTTTGATGACGATGAGGACGAACGAGAAGATTCGCAAAACCATGAAACCAGTCGCAGCCCCCACAATTCCTGATAAACCTCTCTTCCTCCCTCTCAAATGTTGCGAGAGATTAGAGAGTTATTTGCCTCATATTCCTCTGATGGCTCTGACAGTGATTTTGTTATTCTATTAGGAAATCTTATGGCTGAGGAGGAGGTACCTAATCGAGTTGCGGTAGGACCTTACTCGTGGGTGGCTATATAGGTTTGTCGGGCCAAGTCCATTTACATCCAAAATAAAGACCTGGGTAAGGTGGCTAACATAATTACATGGCCAAAACAGCGAGGGTATGTTACCTTAAAGCCATGCCATGAGGACGAACTAGTATGTGAGAGACCGATTGATGTATCAGACAAGTACACTTATATGCTTGAGCCCCTTCTGAAAAGACTAGGTGTCCGTTTACCCTTCACAGACTTTGAAACATGTGTTCTCCGGGTCCTAAATGTGGCATCGGCTCAGCTACATTCGAACGTCTGGGCTCTCGTTATGGCCTTTGAGATATTATGTGAAGGTCTTGAAATGGATCCCACCATCAATTGTTTCTTTTATCATTTTTTTCAAGCGAAAAATTCCAAAGAGGTCGGTTGGACCTATTTGAGCAACCGACCACGTCACCAACTCCTTACTGCCTACGTCCCAAAGCTTTAAGTTTTTTAAAGATAGGTTCTTTTGATTCGACCAATAGTACCGTAGCTCCCCATGGGGACACTCTAGGTCTGATGAATTGCTTCCCAAGCATATCATCTAGTTACTTCTTCAGCTCTGTTAATTCTGCAGGTGACATCCGGTAAGCTGCAATTGAAATTAGTCCAGCTCCAGGTACAAGGTCAATCGCAAATTCAATTTCTCTCTTTGGCAGTAATCCTGGAATATCATCACGAAATACTTCAGGGAATTCTTTGACGATAGGGAATTCAAACTAGGATATCCTTTCACCTCTACGGATACTTGACATTTTCTCTTGGTTAAGTCCCCTTGTTCGGTATATATAACTCCTGATTTATCAGAGAACGTAAGAGTCTTTGGGGAATAGTTTAAGATTACAGGTTAATCGAAAGCCAATCCATGCCTAAGATTATATCTAGCTGTTGTAGAGGTACATAGACTATATCTACATGGAAAATTTGATCTCCTATGGGAACAGGGCATTACAGATAGACAAAAGTAGCAACCAACGATTCATCGGTTAGAGTAGACAAAACCAATCGATATGGTAGGGATGAGACTATTAATCTCAAAAAATTTAAACAATCGTGTGAGATAAAGAAGTGAGTGGTTCCTGAGTCATACAACACAGTTAGAAGTTTTCCTAATACTAAGCATGTACCTTGTATCAAGTCAGGAGATTGAGAGGATTCTGTTGGAATCAAGTGTATCAAGGAGGGGGTCGAGGCCTATTTATAGGCATAAATCGGCCCATCGCGTTGCGATGGTATTACGCGTAAGTCCCGTGCGTCGCGATGCAGGACACATGTCAGCCATCGCAAGCGCTGATCCACCGACTTATCCTACCGACCTATCATCGCGTCGCGATCCAGTTTACACTGGTCTCCATCGCGTCGCGATCTTCGCAGTCTGTTGAAATTCCATTTTTTCCCCTCTGCATGATTCAAGGGTTTTCTAACCTTTTCTAGGGCATTTCAGGCTCCTTATGAGTCATTTTTAAGCCCAATTTATTTCTAACTAACGTGTTTAACACTCAATTGCCATTTAATCATTATTCTAATAATTATTTAGGACTTATTTAAAAATCAGGATGTCACACGAGGTATCAAAGGCCAAATGGTATGTCAACGGATATAATCATCAGATATATCTTACTCTGAAAGAATCACAAATTCAAAAAGGATCATAAAGAGATAGAAACTGTATATGTCTGTTGTGTCAGTGTATGGATTGTAAGTTGAAAATGACATGACTCACTAAAAGCCACAAAAAGCAGATCTCAAGTTTTGCCCATTGGAGAAAGACCTGCTAGGTCACAACGACACTATTTGGATCCCTAGCTATATATACCTTACTCATTTCACTGAAGAAGGTTAACGAAACTATTGGAAACAAAATCTGAGCAGTGAGCAACCAATAAATTTTCCAAATCTCTGAGACCAAGTGAACGGCACTTAATCGTTTTATTCTTTCTTCAAGAAATTTGTTTTCTGTGCTTAAAGCTTTCATTGTAAATCCTCTCTTGCTAAGAGTTGTTTATATTGTTTCAAAGTATTCTTGAACTCTTGTATTTAGCCCAGTAGTGGCTGTATTTCCTTAGAGGCTTGACTGTACTAAGTCGTTCTAAGAAGTTAAGAGTATAGCCAGTTTGACAGTAGTATATTCTTAAGTGTAATAAGTTGATTATTGCGGAGAAATCCTTCAGTGTGGTAAAGGGACTAGACGTAGCTATCAGGTGATAGTGAACTAGTATAAATCATTATGTCATATTCTTTCTCTTCTCTTTACTCGTTCTTATTGCTATTTTGGTTAAAGAGTTGTTTTAAAAAAGGTTTTCAAAAACATAAGTATTTCGAAAAGATTTCTAAAACCCAATTCAAACCCCCCTTTCTTGTGTTTTTGTGACGTTCAGATTCTGTTCCTCTCACGGTGAATACACGTCTAACTTTCAGAGGTTTAGCCTTCTGCCCTCCAGTGTTTGCTTGTGATGAGGCTATGAGTCGATAATCCTTGATGAAGTGCCCCGGCTTTTCACAATAGAAACAAACACGATCGGTGAAGTTGAAATTCTGAGTGAGACATGCTTTTCTGCATTTGGAGCATCACAATGACAGATTTGCACTATTTGCAAAACCTTGTTGTTGTTGCTTCTACAGCCCAGGTCCACTGTAGGGTTTATTATGGTTTTTAGCCCCCTTATTTTGATTATTATGCATTGGTCCACCTCCACCTCTATTCTGTTAGTTGGGCTTCTTGCTATTGATAGTCTCCAACATCATCCAGCGATCAAGTAGTTTTGACAATCGGTTTATCTTTAGCGACTTGATTATCCGTTGAAGTTTCCAGTTGAGACCGTTTTCGAACCAACGACATCTCCAACTTTCGTTGGGACAGAGTTGATAAGAGATACTTGTTTGAATAGATCCTAAGTGAGTTCTTGTCCTTCTTCTTCCTTTATTTTAGACACTCCTTCCCACCAGTGTTCAGCGTCCTCCACCTGCATGAAGACCGCAAAAGTAATTTTCCACTCTTCGCAACAGTGATTGCTGTGGATATCTTCTCGATCCTCTTGAGCCAGGACTCAACACCTGAAGGGTCGTACTTTCCCTTGAACTCTGGGGATCTATTATTTTGAAATAGAGTTAGTCCAGAATCAACATCCATTGCTCTTCTGGGTTGATTCTAATGCTACTACAAGAATTCTCTATGCTACTGCATCAATTGAGAATTCTAATTGGACTGTTGGAGCACGGCTGCCGCCATATCTCTTATTGCGAGTAGAGGTAGTCCTTCTAGCCATCGATTACTGCAAGAGAAACTAACAGTTGAGTCTATAGTTAAGCTAGTAAGTTAGTACAAACAATCAAACAATAGGGGTTTCTTGTAGTCATTTTAGTTCCCGACTCTAATTAGGAACATCAATGACTAGACTATCAGACTATCTTGACTTCTAGACTCGGCCAGCTTAAAGCGTACGGCCGAGTTAGGACCGAACTACTCTGATACCACCTAACTCTAACACCCCTCGGTGTCATATTCAAACTAATCATACTTATAATACCTAATCGTATATTTATAATGTAATAACACACATCTAGAACACAGAGATATAAAAACACTTATTTATTATATATTATCATCAGAGTCACGTAACAAGTAAATTGAGACAATACATCAAAATGGCGTGGTAAACACCTAACCACCCCAACTACCCGTGTACACAAAAGATATAGTAAACGACTCATAGCTGGCCCAACTGTATCACACCTAAGTCTACCCTTCTGAGATAAACCATCAATGTCAGATGATAGTCTCAACCTTGTTGCCATGACAGGTTTTATACAAGCTAAAGGGCAGGTCTTTCAAAACATATACGAGTTCTGAAAACTCGTAATCTAAGGGAAACTAGTCCTAAGTATACTAATGTAGATGTGAAGCAACCCAAATGCAAACTACGTCCTACTTCCTCAGTCGGCATAGTCAGTGGCATCCATAGGATCCACTACTCCATCCGTATGCTCATTAGCTGATCCATGCATGACATCCTTGTCTATCGATAATCGATCGAACAATACGTACATATAAAATTATTATAGGGATAAGTTATCCAAACATTATGAAATGGGGATTACAGAATAATATTTAGTAGTTTAATGCTTAACACTCACAATCATCTCTAACATCTGTCTTTAGGATCAGGGCCTAAGTACATGCACCTACATCTACATGTTGGCCAAATCTTAAGGCAAAACATCTATACATAGAGGCCTCTATACATAGAGTTTAATCCTGACTGAATCTCTATACATAGAGATTCTTATGCTTTCTGGAGAGCATAGGCAGAGTGGAACTCCTATACATAGGAGCTTCTATATGTAGAATTTTATCCAATAAATCCTAGTGAGGGACTTCTATACATAGAAGCTTATACATGTAGAATTTATCTCAATGGAGCCTTTATACATAAATGCCTATATACGTGAGTTTAATCCAATACCTTTTCGGGAAAGTCTACCACTATATGTAGTGGCCTCTATACAAAGAGTCGACCTCAACACCAGAGAAACCATAATTCTACCTCTAAGAGAAAGCATAGTGTCCTCTTTTACAAGAAAGCACAATGCATATGCCTATGTCATGATGCATTCATCCCAAATTCTTAACCTATGAGTCTTGTTTTCCAACCTAATATCTCACTATCATTATCTCATCATAGGGTTGAATACATAAACTCTTCTATCATCTAGGTCATATTCTAAACATGATATCTAGTCATTCCAATATATACTCAAATACACAATCATGTATAATCAACATATAGTCAGATAAGAAATCAATCACGCAATCAACAAGTAATCAGACAAAATTATCTAATTAAGTGGGTAAAGGGTTATGGTCCCCTTCACCACAGTAAACTCTAAACGCTACTCTAAACCCCCCAATGTGTTAGCCAGCTTCCCCTGCCATTTTCTCCTAAGTGAGTGTCCCACGATCCTACGAAGAGCCTTGACCCTCAAACCTCGACCCCTTCTTTATTTTTCTCCTCGTTACCTTCAAGCGGAACCTCCTCGCTTGGACCGAAATTAGGGTATTTGGATATGTAACACCCAATTTCTGAAATGCTACTATACTAGAACTTAACTCTAAATGCAACGATCTTTTCAAAATGATACTCTTTTGTCCTTTGGAAAATGCGGTAATTTTTTTTTTTTATAAACAAATGTCTTTCGCAAAACATAGTCAAAGTATCCACAGCGTTTTAGAAACATGATGGAGTTCTACCATGCAAAAGATAGATGCCACTGAAATATAAACATATATACATTTCCAAAAGATATACAACTAATTTGTACAAAATACAAGGTAAATAAATATCCACAAGAGGAATACACCTAAAGTATGAAGACCCTAACAAGAGTAGTCATACTTTTAGGGTACTCCCGGCAGTTACCCACGCAGGGGCTGCTCCAAAAAATAAAACCTCCAAACCTATCCAACTACTACCATAAAAGACTAACAGACTGACTGGTCACCATCAAAAACTATTTACAACACTGACTGACATCGCCAACAACCCAAATCTACACATCACTATCCATATCCTCTGACGGTTCCTCCTCCTCATCCTCCATCGGTTCGTCCTCATCGTCTCCGGTCAAATCCACAAAAGGTAGAGAAGCAGGTACTCCCTCTGGCCTAAACTTCTCCACCAGAACATCGTCGATCCAACCCACGCCACTACATCCAGCCTCGCCACACACACGACAAACAGAAGAAGGATCTACGGGAAGGGTGGGTGTCCTGATACGCAAGGGAGAAGTCAGTACAGCCTCCGGCTCTGGCATCGGATCTGCCACTGGGCTAGGTGAATTTGCCGCTGCACGTGAAGTAGAGGCTCCCAATGCCCAACGCCTCATGCCAACGCTCTTATGAGTTGTCCTCTTAACCTTAGCACCACCAGGAATGGGTGCGTAACGATACGTCGTCTTCTTGGGAATCTCAAAGGACTCATCAGCTGAAGGAGAAGAAGAATTCGGTGACACTCGATCCTGCTGAGTGCGACGCCAGCCAGCCATAATCTGATTAACCAAGACCGAAAAGCTCACAGTACGCCGAGATATCTTCTGTTGAATAACCAGTCCATCTACACGGAAGGTCTCTACTACATCCCTTGTATATACAACCCGACCTGAAGTGAGGTCGAACTCCATGGCCTAGGGAATCTCCATATCTGGGAAATCAAAGATCACCTCCGGCGAAGTCGTCATCACCGGGATCTCCACCGCATTCGCCATCCTCTGGGTTACCATCATCAATTGAAGGAACCACGGGCAAGGGTCAACTTCTTGTTTAAGCAGACACATAATATAGCACAATATGCAAGACAGGAAAAATGCATAAATGCTTTGCAAATGCAACTACATGCCACTTTTTATAATTTTGGAATACCCTGCAATGGTCAATCACTGGTACGTCACGGTACGTCACCAATGCGACAAATATTCCATGCTAAGGGTTAAACGAACAACGCCCCTAAATTCCAGCTGTAGCCTTGAGGCGCATACACTTCCCCAGGATATTCAGGTCGAGGTTACCATAATGCATGACAATGCATTTCGTCTACTCTAATGAACATATCATGCATATGATATTTCAATATGGTGTAACATCTGTATTTTTATAACACGTTATTTAACGTTATTTTAGTGTAAATTGTCGTATTTATGCTATAATAAGCAGTTTCTTGTTGGCTAAGTAAGTGATTGAATTAAATCAAGATAAAATTAAATTTGAGAATTAATATTTTATATTAATTCATGGTTCAAAAATCGTCAAAAAATTCTAACGAAGTTTCTTCGTGTTTTGAATTACCGGATAGTTTTTATCCGCAATAAAATTTTAAACGTACTCCGATTTCGATGAAAATTGAATCATAACTTGTTGTGATTATGATTGAGTATTTTCAATTGTTTTTATTATTTATGATAAATTATTATCACGCGGTGAATTAATTTCTAAGTAAATTAATTTTCGCGATTTAATCAGCAAAAGAATTAATCGGTAACATGATTACTCGACGCCGTATTTTTTTTAGTACACTTAAGACTCTAGGATTAAGGGGTTATTTTTTTAATCCTAGCCAAGTGTTTTACCCTTTAGTTAAATTTTTTAATCCCTCCCCTTTTTCCTTCAGCTGGCCGCGACCTCCCACCCTATTCTCACCCTCATTTCTTTTCTTTCACTTTGTTCTTGAGAGAGAAGCTTAGGTTCTCATCCATGGCTTCCACCTAGTTCATCATTTTGGCTTGTTTTCATCTCCATTATTCAACCATACTTGCTCCTAGCTTCTTCTTCTTCTTGATTACTTCTTCTTAACCTCACAAGTAAGCTTGAAAACCAATTTTTCCTTGTCTCCTTTAAGCCCCAAAACCGTGAGCTCCATTTCTAGGTGTAGGAGTTGTTTCTTTTGCTTCTTTCTTGTTTAAATGCTTTGATTATGGCTTGAATGGGATCATGGGAGAGATGAACATGTTTTCCCCCAATTTTCTCAAACCCTAGATCAATGAACATGTTTTCCCCCAATCTTCCATGTAAATCATTCAATTGATTTGTGGTTTTTACTCCTTAATGATTGTTATTGTTGTTGTTGTTGTCAATTTTGGTTTTGATCAAAGGAATTGTAAATTTTTGGAAAACCCTTGAGTGCTTGAAAGCCATGAAAGGGTAATGGACTTGTGTAATGGGTTTTGTTTTAGAAATATTGGATGTTTTGAAAAGGGATTAAGTATTGAATGGTGTTGTTTTGGTTAATTGGAAGTTTTGCATTTTTTCTTTTTTAAAAAAGAAGGGTGTGGCCGAGAGCTCCAAGAGCTTGGGAAAGAAAATTTTTTGCGTGTTCTTAGCTTAAATTAAGTGCTTTGGGTTGTTGAGTTAGTTTGGAAAGTTTTGGAAATAGTTTGGTTTAATTGGAAGTTGGTTTGATTGTTAAAGGCAATGAAACACTTAAGGCAAATTTGGATTTTGTAATCCTAAAGCCAAGTGGAGCCTTAATTTAAGGATTTTGATGTAAAGTATTTGATCTTAGTGTTGTTCATGTCTCAAATTTTAAAAGAAGTGAGTTTTAGTATTTAAAACCTTGTTTTCAACTTTGTGTATTATTTCAAGTAAGTCTTAAGTCTTTAAAAACCTTTAATTTCAAGTTGCTTATTATTTCAAGTATGTGTACCTTATTATAAAGATTTTTGGGAATTGAGAACCTAGGGGTTAGAATTGAATCTAAGCCAAGGGAATTATTTTTGGGTGAATTAGAGTTGTACTAAGGTTTGATGTGTTGTTTAGGATCCTTGAGGATTGTTCGTCCTGAGTAGGGCTACGACGTGTTTAACATGTGAGCTATTTGCTTTTGGTAAAGGCTACTCCTAGATACGTGTAACACGCGTATTTTTACGATACATTAGTTAACTTATTTAGTGTATTTTTGTCGTATTTACGCTATAATAAAGCAATTTCTTGTTCCCTAAGAAAGCGTATTAATTACATCAAGATCAAATTAAATTTGAGAATTAATATTTTATATTAATCCACGGTTTGAAAATCGTCGAAAAATTCTAAAGTTTTAGCCCAGCGTTTAGAATCGCCAGGATTTCGCATGAGATAAAATTATAAATGAACTCCGATTTCGATGAAAATCGAATCGTAACTTATTGAGACCATTTTTGAATATTTGTTGTGATTTTTATTATTTATAATTAAATATTTTCACGCGATGAATTAATTTCTCGTTAAATTAATTTTTTTGCGAGTTTATCGGTAACGCGGTATTTCGTCGCCGTGTTTTAAACAACCCCTAGACTCTAGAATTAGTGGGTAACCATGAGAGATGTGAGATTAGGTGGGTAAGACTAGATGATATGGTTGGGTGATAGGTGTCATATTATTTGTGATTTATTTCAAAAAAAAAACTTACTTTATTTATTTTAATTTTTATCTATGATGAGTCATTTCTTTTAAGTGAATAAAAGGTGAACCACTCCCCCATTTTTCAGCACCCTCCACGCCACCCCACCTTCTCCAACTTTCCTCTTCATCTTCATCTTTCTTTTCCTTCTTCAAAGCTTCCAAGCTTCCATGGCCAAGACCCCTTGATTCTTTGAGTTTTTGGACACACTTTCTTCACCAAACTTGTTGCAAATCACCATACCAACTTAGTTCTCCATTTTCATCATCATCCAAGTAAGAAAACTAAATTTTTTCTTCTGTTTTGGCTGCTGAAAATCGTGATGTTCACCCCCCATTTTCTACTTTGATTTTGCTTCCAAATCTTGCCATATTGCTAGGTTATGTTCTCTACTATATTACCTATATTTCTAACCATGCAAATGAGCTTGAAATCAGAATTTTTCCAACCCCTTTTGAGCCCTAAAATCAGCGCCAACAGCCCCATTTTTATGTTGATCTAGTTGTTGTTTTTAATGTTAATTAGTTGTGATTATGTGGTCGTTTGTTGGTGTTGATGATGAATTTAAGGATATGAGCACTTCTAATGTCTCTTTGGTACATATGGGTGAAAACCCTAACTATGAAGAAGAAGGTCATGGTGTGATCTTTGATGAGTCAACTAATTAAGTAGTTAAATGTGTTGCTAGGGATTGTTTGATGCTTGTCTAAGTTATAGTTTTTATTAAGCATGAATGAATTGTTGTTTTTGGAAATTTGCCTATCCTTGAATCTTAAGAAATAAGTGGCTTTGATGTTAAATCTTGAGCTTAAGTATTTGATAACATGTTTAGGATAGTTTTGGAGCTATTGAAATTGTTTCGATGTTAGTTGAATGTGTAGTTTAAATTAAAAAGTTGTAACATGGTAGTTTAGTTATATTTTTAATGCTTGAACCATGTTAATTTGTAGCTATGATGCTTGGTTATGTATTGGATGGTTTATTAAGAGTTTAGAAGTATTTTTAAGGTTGTTAGAATCATTTGCATGAATTAGTATAAAAACTAGCTTATGGTTTATGAAAAATTGGGTTATGGAAGACTAGACATGGTTATTGATTTTGATGAAATGACTTTTATATTAATAAAAAAAATGAGTTAGCCTTGAGTCTTTAAATTTTTGGAAAAGAAGGTTGGGAAAGAATTTTTAGAAACCCTTGTTTTGATTTGCTTTTAGTTTATGCCTTAACTATGTATTGTAATGAGCATGCTTAGGTTATTAAATTTGGGTTTATGTTTATTCTTGAACTAGAGAAAATGTGGGTTCTAGTTGTGGGTCATTGCCTTGAATTGTCTAATTAAATTGTTTGAGTGATTTAATTGATTTGGAAGGACTTGTCTTAGAATATTGTTTTACAATGAGGGCTTGATGATTAAATTATGTGCTTAAGTGTTAGATAACATGCTTAGAATAACTTAAGGCTAGTAAGATAGATATGCATGAGTTAGCATGATTGTAGTTTATGTCTTATGCAAAATTTGGTTGATAGTTTTTGCTCCTTAGTTGGTATGTGTGTTATTGGAAGTGGTTTGATGTTGATTTAAGTTATAGTTTAAATTAAGCATATGTAACATGAAAGTTTTAGAACCTTGCCTATTCTTAAACCATGAAGAACATGAGGATGTGATGTTTGATTTTGTGTATAAGTGTTGAATTGCATGTTAAAGTTGATTTTAAGGTTGTTGGATTAGGTTTGCATGATTAGTTTAGTGTTAGATAAGTTCGGTATAAAATTGAGTTTAGAGGGATTAAAAAGGGCATGTAGGAAATTGATTTTCTTTGTATGCTTTAAATTCTAGCATGTTGGTTTATGGCCTTATTTTAATTGTTGAAGCGTGATGAAAAATATTTTTAAGAAACATAAACTTGGTTTCGATTAAATTGTGCTTAGTATGTGTTACTTGAAATAAGGCTTGAAATTGTATTTGAGCTTGACTTAGTACTTAGAATGCTTGCATGTATGAAAGAAGTTTTTTTATAAAATTTTGAAGAAAAACAAGCTAGAGGCCGAGAGGCCTAGAGGGTTTTTAATGAAAAACATTATTTATGCCTTAGTTGTGTAAATGTATGTTTATGTGAAAGTTTTTCAAACTAGTTAAAAGAGTTACCTTGAGTTACTTGTTATACAAGAAACCTTTGTTTTTAAATGTTATTTTCTTTCAAAAAAAATATATATATATCATTCTTGGATTCTTGAGTGTTGGGTTAGATAAGGGATAAGTGAGAACTAAGTGTTATTAGAATTCCTAGTTTGTACTAAGTTGTACATGTAATAGGAATCGAAGTTTCCGAGATCGTGCGATGTGGAAACCGAGGTGTACGTGGACGCGGACTTGAGGAATTCGGAGCGACATTAGCGACTGTTGGTGGTAAGGGCACTTCTAGACATGTTTAGGATTTTATTTTTATGTCCTTGTGTAAGGGCAATTTTTAGATGCGAATTTAATTTCAAGCGTTTACGCGAAGAAGTTTGAGAACCTAAGGGTTCGAAGTGAGGTCTTATGCCCCTTAAGCTTTATTATTTTTATATGCTGATTATTTTAGTGGGCTTGTCTGCAAGTGGTTGGTAGCTGTCCCCAACCCCCCACACTTGTTTGTACCTCTCTGTCAATTCCATCGAATAGCAGAGGGACGGATTTCATAATGATTGTTGACTGTTGTTGCTCAGTACGATTATTTGAGATGAGATGCTTATGTTATTTAGATCTGATGAATTGAGTTATATTGCTATGTTGCTTATGTTGTTGAGCTGAATTATATTGTTATAATTATGTGAATTGTTCATCAGTCACGAGAGTTGGTTGAGTCGTTGAGTCGTAGGGCGTTTTGAGCCTAAGCCGATTCACATAGGGTGTTGGAATCTCCTAAAGGCTACGGCTGGTGTTCGGTGAGGAATGGCTAGGCGTTGGTTTCTTGGGGACGTTTTGAGCTGAGCCGATTCACCTAGGGTGTTGGAATCTCCTAAAAGGCTACACCTGGTGTTCGGTAGGGAATGGCTAGACGTTGGTTTTACCGGGACGTTTTTGAGCTTGCGTCGATTCACCTAGGGTGCTAGAATCCCCTAAAAGGCTACGGCTGGTGTTCGATAGGGAATAGCTAGGCGTCGTAATGCTAATGGAACCTGAGCTGAATGTCCTAGGGTGAGGAAAGAGCCCAAGGCTACGGCTGGTATTCAGTGGATGGATCCGTGTTACTTCCGGTATGTGGCGAAAGTGTTGAGAGAATGAGTTTTGATTTGAGTCTTGAGTCGCGCTTGTGAATTGTATACACTGTTGTTTGCCTGCTACTTTATGCTTTGGTTTATTTTGATTATTTTGAGAAGTTGACCCTTTCCCGTGGTACCTTCGATTCATGATGGCTACCCAGGTGATGGAGAAGAGCATTCTGATACCCGAGATGCAGACCTCATCGGAGATTATCTTCGATTTTTCCGATATTAAGCTACCTACGGCTATGGAGTTTGACTTTATCACCGGTCGCATGGTCTACACGGGGGATGTTGTGCAGACCTTTAGAGAGGATGGTATGACTGTGCGGCGGGAGGTGACTAGGCGTACCGTTAGCTTCCCGATTAGGACGACACAGATCATCGATGCCTGGAGGGCTTCTCAGGGAAAGGAGGCCATGCCCGACTCTTCCTCGTCTCCCGAGAGATCGGCGGGCGTCCACTAAGCGGCGGTTCCCAGGCTTTTATCCGTGGATGTGGCGAGACCACGAGTGATCTGGACCGCTCGTAGAGCGTGACTAGACGAGTCGCAGGAGCATCGACCGGCGGTTGCTATTCGAGTTCCCCTCTTGTGGGACCGAGTTCCCACCCCACCGATGAAGTGGCCCCTGTTTGTTTGGTATGTGGGGAAGCGGTTGCTTGGGTGCAGGACCGATGGCGATATGGCTGGAGGAGAATGCGTGCTTAGTGATGTGCCGAGATGTTCAGCCAGCGGCACCCTTCATTGATTTGACGGGCGAGGACCCGATGGAGGATGAGGCGGAGGAGGATCCTTCAGAGGATCGGGACAGTGCTTTGTAGTGGCTGTATTCTCTGATTGCTGTTGTGTTTCTTTTTGTGGATGATTGTAGTATGTATATGCATCTTTTGTGTATAGTGAGTTGATGACCAGTTGGGCCGGGTGATGTTTTGTTGTCACAGGGTAGACTGGTGGATTCACTTTTGGAGCAGCCCCCTGCGTGGGTGTCTGCCAGGAGTACCTCCAGGGTATGATTTCTCTCTCGAGGGTCTTCATACCATAGGTGTATTTCTTTGCACATTTTCTACTCTATTATTTTGCACATACTGTATATATATGACTTATGTATTTATGCATGTATGCTTTATCAGCTTTAGAGTCTTGTGTCCTAGTTGCACCATGTTTGAAATCTTTGTAAAATCTTGTGTGTGTGCTTTACAGGCATTATTGGTTGTTTTAAAAAAAAATATACCGCATTTTTCTGAAGGACACAAGAGTACCGTTTTAAAAACACGTCACATATAGGCTTCTTTTGGTTTCGTGGCGATCTGGAAACGGGTCGTTACAATACGATTAGAGTTGGATATTGATATGCTGAGATGTGGTTTATATTCATATGCTTATGTTTGCTGAATATTGAACTGTGGATGCAAGTTGATTGGATTTACTGAATTATTGCAATTTGAAATTGTTGGACTGTTGAATTGATTATGTGGTATATGTGGAATAAGTGTTATCATGTGGAGATAATATTCTATGGTGTGGTGCTGGACAATTGAATATTTATTTGATTATGCATTATTGAAATATCATATGCATGATATGTTCCTTGGAGTAGGTGGAATGCATTGTCATGCATTGTGCTATAACTTCGACCTGAATATCCTGAGGAAGTGGAAATGCCCCAAGGCCAAAGGAATTCAGGGACGTCGTTAATCATCCATCGCATGGAAAATTATCGATCCTGATACGTATAGGATGATTGACCATTGCATGGAATTCCAGAATCATAAACAGTGACATGTAGTGGCATTTGCAAAGCATTTACGCATTCTTGTTGAATTGTATACTATGTTATACTGTGTTATCTGCTTTTATTTAAGAAGTTGACATTTGCCCGTGGTTCCTTAAATTGATGATGGTAACCCAGAGGATGGCGAATGCGGTGGAGATCCCGGCGATGACAACATCGCCGGAGGTGATCTTTAACTTTCCATATATGGAGATTCCCTCAGCCATGGAGTTCGATCCCACCTCCGGCCGAGTTGTATATAGAGGGGATGTTGTAGAGACTTTCCGTGTGGACAGACTAGCGGTTCGACAGAAGACCTCTCGGCGTACTGTGAGTTTCCTATCATGATTGATCGGATTGTGGATAGCTGGCGTCGTACTCAGTAGGATCGAGTGCCACTGACTACTTCTTCTACTTTGGCTGACGAGTCCTTTGACTTTGAGATTCCTAGGGAGACGAATTTTCGTTACGCACCCATTCCTGGTGGTTCTAAGGTTAGGCAGACTGCTCATAGGAGCGTGGGCATGAGGCATTGGGCGTTGGGAGCCTCTACTTCGTGAGCAGTGGCAGACACACCTAGTCCCGTAGCGGACCTGGAGCCAGAGCCAGAGCCAGAGGCTATGCCGACTCCTCCCGGACGTGTCAGGACACCTTCCCCACCTGTGGATCCTTTTTCTGTTTGTCAGGTGTGTGGCGAAGTAGGATGCAGTGGCGCGGGATGGATTGACGATGTGCTGGTGGAGGAGATGAGGCCGGATGGAGTACCCGCTTCTGTACCTTTTATGGATTTGACCGAAGACGATGAGGACAACCCGATGGAGGACGAGGACGAGGAGGACATGTCAGAGGATATGGATAATGATGTGTAGATCTGGTTTGTTGGTGATGTCAGACAGTTATGTATATAGTTATGGTTGGTGACCAGTCAGTCTGTTAGTCTTTTGTTGTAGTGATTAGTTAGGTCTGGAGGTTTTACTTTTGAAGCAGCCCCCTACGTAGGTAACTGCCGGGAGTACCCCGGAAGTATGACTACTCTTGTTAGGGTCTTCATACTTTAGGTGTATTCCTCATGTGAATATTTGTTTACTTACTTTTGTATTTGTACAAACTATGTGTATATCTTTGGAAATATCTATATATATATTTGGTTTTCAGTTGCCTCTGTCTTTTGCATAGTAGAATTCCATCATGTTTCTAAAACGTTGTAGATACTCTGATTATGTTTTGTGAAAGACATTTGTTTATAAAAAAAAATTTACCACATTTTTCAAAGGACATAAGAGTATCACTTTGAAAAGATCGTTGCATTTAGAGTTAAGTTCAAGTTTAGTAGCGCTTCAAAAATGGGGTGTTACATATGACATAATCAAATAAATATTCAATTATCTAGCACCAATCTAACAACACATATCTCAAAATTTAATCAAGCATACATGCAACACAACGTATTAACAATTTCAGCACCACAATAATTCAGCTATTCACAGCAACTCGCAATTAACAATTCAGTATTCATCAAGCATAACCATACGAACATAATCTATACTCGTCGCCAAAACACTATCAAGTATGGAATGTGAAGTGCCCTTACCAAAAGTAAATAGCTCACGTGTCAGAGCACATCCAAACCTACTCAGCACGAACAATTCCTCAAGGACCTAAACAGTACACCAAACCTTAGTACAATTCTAGTTCACCCAAAAATAATTCCCTAGGTATAGACTCAATCCCACAATTCTTTTTGATAGATCACCTACACCTGAAATAATAAGAAAATTGAAATTAAATGTTTCTTTTAAAACTTGAGACATGAAACAACACTAAGATCAAGTACTTTTCATCAAAATCCTTAAATTAAGGCTCCACTTGGCTTTAGGATTACCAAATCCTAATTTTCCTTAAGTGTCTCATTGCCTCAAAGCCCAAAACAATCTCCAATCCAACTAAACTCTTTTCTAAAATTTTCCAAACCTAAACAACACTTCAGCACCATTAATTAAAGTCAAGAACACAAAAATAATTTCCTCCCAAGCACTCTAGGAGCTCTCGGCCACACCCTTCTTTCTTAAAAAAATTGGAAAACTTTCCAATCAACCAAAACAACCCCATTCAACACTTAATCCCTTATCAAAACACTTAATTTTTCCAAAGCAAAACCAATAATCAACTCCATCACCCTATCATGGCTTATCAAGCACTCAAGGGTTTCTGAAATATTCACAATTCCTTTGATCAAAACTAAGATTGACAACAACAACAACAATAACAAGTATTAAGGAACAGGAAACACAAATCAATTGAATGATTTACATGAGAGATCACTTAACCCCTTTTTCTTAGACCATTGATCTAGGGTTTGTAAAAATTGGGGGAAATTGTGTTTATCTCTCTCAAGATCATAATCAAACCATACATAAAGCATTAAACAAAGCAAAAAAAAAAAAAACAACTCCTACACCTATTTAAGGAGGCCACGGTTTTGAGCTCAAAAATAGGGAAGGAAGAGTTGGTTTTCTTTCTTACTTACAAGGTTAGGAAGAAGGAATCAAGTAGAAGATGAAGTTAGGAGCAATAAGGTTGGGCGATGGAGGTGAAATCAAGCCAAAAAGAAGATGGAAGTGGAAGCCATGGAAGCACCTTAGAGCTTCTCTCTCAAGAACAAGGAAAGAAAATAGAATGAGGGTGAAAATGAGGGAGGGGGTCGTGGCCAGCTGAAGGGAAAGAGGGGGAGGGATTAAAAATAAATAAATTAAAGGTAAAACACTTGGTTAAGAAGAGATTAGGATGAGGATAAAATAATTAGTCACCAAAAGTGTGACACCTACACCTTAAAAAGCTAGATTCTAATCTAATCACAAGTCTAAACATCTAATCCCTCTCTTCTCATGATTACCTCCTAATTCTAGAGTCTTAAGTGTACTAAAAATACGGCGTCGAGTAATCGCATTACTGATTAATTCATTCGCTGATTAAATCGCGAAAATTAATTTACTTAAAAATTTATTCACCGCGTGATAATGATTTATCATAAATAATAAAAACAATTGAAAACACTCAATCATAATCACAACAAGTTACGATTCGATTTTCATCGAAATCGGAGTTCGTTTAAAATTTTATTGCGGATAGAAACTATCCGGTGATCCAAAACACGACGAAACTTCATTATAATTTTTCGACGATTTTTGAACCATTAATTAATATAAAATATTAATTCTCAAAATTAATTTTATCATGGTTTAATTCAATCACTTACTTATCAAGCAAGAAACTGCTTATTATAGCATAAATACGGTAAAATACACTATAGTAACGGTAAATACACACTGAAAAAAAATACGGATATTATAATACTCCCCCCTCTAAAAGTATTTTCGTCCTCGAAACTACAAGTCAAATACGTACTAAGAAAACAAATCTAGACACTGCTCTCTTATCTTCTCTTCAATCTCCCAAGTCGCATCACCAGTCTTCTGGTCCCAAGCCACCTTGACTAGCTGAATCTCCTTGTTCCTCAGTTGCTTGGTCTTTTTGTCAACAATCTTTGCAGGGGATACTTCAAAAGACAAGTCATCTCCCAATTGGGTCACGTCAGGTTCAATAACGTGAGATGGGTTAGAAACATACTTTCGCAACTGCGAGACGTGGAAGAGTCATGAATATTAGACAAGAAGGGAGGTAAAGCTATCTGATATGCAACTAGACCTATTCGACGAAGAATTTGGTAGGGTCCAATGAATTTAGGAGTGAGCTTTTTGGATTTGATCGCTCGACCAACTCCAGTTGTAGGTGTGACTCGATGGAATACATGTTCTCCTTTTGCAAATTCTAACGGTCGACGACCCCTGTCTGCATAACTCTTCTGTCGACTCTAAGACGCTTCCATCCTTTCTCTGATCTGTCGTACTTTCTTAGTAGTCTGTTGAATCAAATTTGGTCCCACAATTGAGCTTTCGCCGTCTTGATAGCAACAAAGAGGCGTCTGACACTTGCGTCCATACAGTGCTTGTAACATCCCAATTTTTATGAAAATTATTTTATAGTTTCCGACTACTTGAAAATAAATCATGGAGATTGATCACCTCAATAGTTTGTTAAAAGTACGAAGAACAACAAAGATTTATTGTAAACAATTTACTGTTTTAGTAATTAATTCAGATTAACAGACAGTGTAGACGTATACTGTTTTTAATAAGAATTAATCCCGAAAAATGTGAAAGATTGTTATTTGATTAAAGAAAATTATTTTATTGAAAGAGAAATAATTTTCAGGATTTAATAAATATTTTCAAGTCATAGTTTGATTTTTCATGGTTTAGTTATTGTATTAATTGTCTGTTTTATGTCATATTTAATATGACTATTATTTTAAAGATTTTGTCTTGATAATTTTATTATTTGAATAATATCTATATGATAAGAGAAATTGAAATTAGTGATCCTCACTAATTTACAGTTTTTATTACGCTGCGAGAATTCTATCGAATTCTGCCGTAGCTAGGCTATTGTGTGTGTTTCTAACTGAAACATGCCCAAACGTGATCCAAATTTTATAAAATTTGAGATCTTAGCATTTTCCAATATTTAGGATTTATTGTAATTTTTCTAGAATTTTTGGGCATCAGAAAATATTTAGTGTATTTTCTATGGCCAGAGACTGCCTAATTGCGACATTTCGGTTCGTATTTCGAGAAAACGAGATACATGGGTACTTTTCTTATGCCGTGAGGAACATTTGTGATTTTTGGGTGTGGGGTTATAATTAGAATTATTTTTGGGAGTTTTTAGTATTAAAACCTAATATATGCAGAATGCCAAGACCCGATTGGCGAGGCTGACTAAACGAAATATCTAGATATTTTGGGCCAAGGGGAGATGCATCCAGCCACTTGGGGAGCTGAACCTCATCCTTTATAACCTTCCTTGACAAGTGTTGCAAGATGATTGGTTAAGTGGTAATTGTAGTTAGTTAGTTTAGTTAGTTTGTAACTAGTTGGTTAGTTTCCAACTAAATGAACAAAAATTCTTCCTTCCATGTCCCTACCTGATTTCGTGGCTCTCCCATACAGCCAAGATCAGCCTCATTCACTCCTCCATTGTTGAAGAACTTAAGAAAAAAACTTGAAGAGGAAAGCTTTGATTTTTTGGAAGTTTTGGAGATCAAAGTGTGCACCCTTGTTTCCTTGCATCTCCACCCTTGTTCAATCATAATCTATACTCTTGGTAAGCTCCATAAATCTCTCCTCATCTCTCTTGGGTTCCATGATATGGGTTTTGAAGGTTTTAGGAGCTATTTTTGAATTTTAGTGCTTCTTTTGGCTAGTATGGCATGTATAGCTTCATAACTCCTTATTTCCTTCCGTGAATCACTTTGTTTTTGGTGTTTTAAGTTTGGAGAAAACCCTAACCCCTTCTGGCCGAAACTTGAGGACCATTTTAAGCTTTATTCTTGACTTAGTTTTGTTGCTTTGGAGTTAGTTTTGATGAGTTATGTTAGATAGGTTTGGATACTAGTCATATATGCATATTACAAGATGTTTGGAAAATAAAATTTTTGTGAAAAAAAGGGGTTGAAACCGTGGCCTAAATTATGATTTTGGGGGATGTTTTAAATTGATTTCAATGTGTTTTAAGTGTTGAGGAAGTGAGTTTAAGATTCAAGAAATTAAGGATGGTGAAATGCTTTGTTTTGGAAATGAAAAATTGAAAATTTTGGGTTGTTCTTGGGTAACCAAAACCGTGGCACTTGGTCATGATTTTGATGATGTTTTGATTTGGTTTTAAAGTGTGTTAAGTGTTTAAGAAGTTGGTTTTTGGTTAGAACTTTAAATCTATAAAGGTTTGTATGCTTGAAGCTTTGAAAAATTGTTTGAAACAAGATGAATTTGGGGCTGTTTTGGGGCTTCCAAAACAGTGGCTTATGATTAAATTTTGGGTGAGTTCTAACTTGTTTTTAATTGTATTAAAGTGGTAAAGAAGTTTTGATTTAAGCAAAGTTTGTATGATTTAGGAGTTAATGGTTGAAAATCTTGAAGTTGTTTTGAAGCCTTGAAACCATGGCCCTCAAAGGGATTTTGTGACTTGTTCTTGACTTGTATTTATGCTTAAAAATAGTTGTAAAAGTGGTTGATGATTTGATTTAGTAAAACAATTCAAAGAAGTATGATTTTGGGAAAAGTTTGAGTTTATGTTTCAAGAATTGTTTTAATCTTGTAATGAATTTAATTCTAGAATTTTGTGACATGTTTTAGTGTTTTGAAAAGTGATTCAAAGTTGGCAAAATACTATTCATTTGGTAAAATACTATTCCAATTGGTAAATTTTGGTTTAGCTATTTTTCTAAGTGTGTAGCTTTTGTAAAAGCTTGAAAACTTGCATGGTTTGAATTTGTTTCATGGCATATGATTAGGTGTGATCCAAATTGGTTAAGTTGGAAAGATTTTAGGCCCTTTTTAGGACTAAAACCGTGGCTGCCCTAGAGTCATAGGACTTGGGTTTTTGGTTCTAATTTTGTTAAGTTTGTGTTGTTAAGGTTAGGTGCTTAGGAGTGCAGCAGTGCGACTTGACGATGGTTTTGAATTTACCTTGCTTGGATTGTTAAAGCACCCAAGGTAAGAGAAATTCTTACATAATGAGTTTGGGCTTTTCGCCTTGTGTGTTGTTTGTTTGATTGTTGATTGATTGTGTAGTAGTACTTGTAGTATTACTATGTGCTGTTGAGATGTTGTAGCATGAATTGTTGTGTATTGATTTGGCCCTATGTGGCAAGACTGAATTGTATTGTGTGACTTAAATCATACTTGATTGATTTAATTGGACTTGAAATTGATGATAATATGTAGCATGTTCTTGGCCCTGCGTGGCATTATGAGTTGTATTGTTTTCCTTCAATCACCTTGGATTTCATTGGAACTTGGTATTGAATTGGAATATGAAGAATATTATTGTTGATAATGGATTAATTAACAATGCGTTGATCGACTGCTATTGGTTGACGATTTACATCGGTAAATCTGATGCGATTCCACAAGCCGAATTCTGATTTCGTAAACAAATTGTTAAGGGCGTTTTGATTTAAAAGTAAGCGTGAGGGTTTTAGTACAACTAGCCAAAGCTTGCAAGGAAATTTCAATGGAATAATAGTAAAGAAAAGAACTTGAAATAAATAGTATAATTTGCGAAAACGGTTGAGTTAAATGATGCGCCTCGGAAAATTCTGGCTAGAAAAGACTTGGTAATTAAGAGTGTTCGCACCACCTCTCTTTCCTGGGAATTCTTCCAGTGTGTTATTTAGCACAACTAGGGTTTCAACGATCTAGAACTAAAAAGTATTTTCAAATACAAGGGAGTGATACAAGGACTGAGAAAGAGATTTCAAAGATCGAGTTTTTGAAATAATAAAACATAGGGAACCTAGTGTTCCTATTGAGCATATGGGCCATGTGTCCTGTGCTGCGACTTAATGTCCTGCTTGCGTGCGCATTTTCTTGATTGAGGATTAGACCTAGTGTTTCGTATGGCGTGCCTAGTATCTTAACCTAAAAGTTGAGCCTAGTGTTCCGCATTATGTGCCTAGAGTTTCAATCTAAGATTGGGACTAGCGTTCCGCAATTGAACACCCGGACTTTGTGTCCTGTGTTGAAGTCTTAGTTAATTGAGATTTGGAAACCCATTAAGTTAAGTGAGTGAGGGTTCGTCGATCCGCATTGATTAATTAAAACATTACTCGGGCGTTCACTACGGTGAGCATGCCATATTGTTGAATTGTTGGATATCACTCGGGCGTTCACTACGGTGAACATGCCATATTGTTGAATTGTTGGATATCACTCGGGCGTTCACTACGGTGAACATGCCATATTGTTGAATTTGTTTGGATATCACTTGGGCGTTCACTACGGTGAACATGCCATATTGTTGAATTTGTTGGATATCATTCGGGTGTTCACTACGGTGAGCATGCCATATTGTTGAAATTGTTTGGATGCGTACTAACCATTGAGCATCGACACTCGGAGCATTTGATTGGTCTTAAAGACTTCAAAAGACCAGTTGTCATGTCACTCATAGCGTTTGATTGGTCGTACAGACTTCAAAAGGCGAGTTGACACTGCATTGCCTAAGTAGAGGCACGCCAAAGTAGTGGCCAGCCAAAGTAGTGGCAAGCCTAAGCAGAGGCTATTTTGTTCGGACGTTGGGAAAGTAGTCCCCGTCATACTGATGACCTATTAAGGCTGCAGGTGTATACACAACTTTCCATACTGCATTGACATGCATAGCTAACCACATTTATGATATGTGATGAAGTGTTTGATGAATTTGATATTGTGATGACTTGATCACTGATCTGTTGATAGATTTGCCTGCTCACATGCAATAGTTTGATATTGTAGTGACTTGATTATTGATCTGTTGGTTGTTTCGTTTTCTCACATTCAATGCTTGATATACTATGATGATGCGTGCGGGCTATTAAGTATGTATATGTATATAAAATCATGTTGTTGTATTACATATGTATATATTGTTTGCATGCGACATAGCCTATGATAAACTCGTGGACAAAGGCCCTTGCACTGTTGTTAGATTGGATATCCTTATGGATGTCACTTCCAGATGGAGTTCGGTAGCTGTTGCAATTTCGTCTTTCAGGAGCATTAAAGATTGAGCCAGTGGAGGAAGATTCCTCTGAGTACCTCATGTTTGATCTTACTGAGTTGTTTTTCAGTAAGGGTTGTAGTTGTTGGCTAGCTTAGCTTAGGGTATTGTATGTTGTGTAATTACTCATTGTCTTGTAATTACTCTTTTCAGAAAACCTCGCCTTAGTGCGAAATGATTATGTTATGTGAAGTATTATTTTGTGATGCATTATACTCTGATAATTGTAAAAGTTTGAATTGGCATCATTTAGAAAACTGTAGTACTCTATGTCTCATTTTGAAAAGGGTTTCAAAGGAAAGAAAATGAAAAAAAAAAATTTACTCCTTTTTTTCCATTGCGAAATACATAAGAGTACTCTTTAACTGAAAGCATACAAGCATTAAATGTTTTCAGCATTAGATTGGGTTGCACAGTAGCGCTCCGAAAACGGGGTGTTACAGTGCTTCATAAGATACCATACCAATGCTCGCATGATGACTGTTGTTGTAAGTGAATTTGATTAACGGCAAAACATCATCCCAACTACCTCTGTTGTCCAATGTACAAACCCTCAGCAAATCTTCAAGTGACTGGATTGTCCTCTCGGTCTGTCCATCGGTTTGAGATGATGCGCCGAACAAAGCTTAAGCTTGGTCCCCAACGCTTCCTATAACGCTCTCCAGAAATGAGAAGTGAACTTTGGATCTCTATCAAAAACGATATTAGAAGGCACGCCATGGAGTCGTACAATCTCTGCTATGTAGTTCTCCGTCAGCTTTTCTACGTTGAAAGTTAATCGAACAGGTAGAAAATGAGCAGATTTGGTCAATCAGTCAACGATTACCCAAATCGAGTCATGCTTCTTCTGCGTCCTTGGCTATCCCACAACAAAATCCATGGAAATACTATCCCATTTCCACTCTGGCACGTCAAGTGATTGTAGCATCCTGGCTAGTCGCTGATGTTCCACCTTCGCTTTCTGATATGTCAAACATGAAGCCACGTAGTCCGCCACTTGTTTCTTCATTCCAGGCCACCAAAAATGCTTCTTCAGATCACGATACATCTTAGTAGCTCCCGAATGAATACTCAATATACTCTTGTGCGCTTCGTCAAATATCAATTTTGTCAGCTCTATTACGTCAGGTACACAATCACGTCCATTGCATCTCAAAATGTTGTCTGATCTAACCTTGAATTCAGTCACCTTTCCTCGCGCTATCAGCTCTATCTTCTCCTTCAGTAGCTTATCACTAGCTTCCTGATCCCTGATCTCGTCTAACAGTTCGCCAGAAATAGTGAGCATACCAAACTTCAGCTTCTCTAGTGATAATTCCACGTTCAGCTTCAAGTCTCGGAACTTCTCCAGTAGCTCTAATTCCTTAATCATCATCGTCGAACTAGAACGCTCTTTCTGCTCAAAGCATCTGCTACTACATTCACTTTCCCTAGATGATATTCCAATGTAAAATCGTAGTCCTTCAAGAATTTTGTCCATCTCTGTTGTCGCATGTTGAGTTCCTTCTGGTCGAACAAGTACTTCAAACTCTTGTGATCAGTAAAAACAGTGAATGTGCTCCCGTACAAGTAGTGCCTCCAAATCTTCAATGCGAACACCACTGCTACAAGTTCCAAATCATGCGTAGGATAGTTCCTCTCGTGAATCTTGAGCTGTCTTGAAGCATAAGTCACTACCTTCTTATGTTGCATCAGCACACATCCAAGTCCCTGGTGAGAGGCATTACAATAAACCTCGTAAGGTTCTTCTAGTTGAGGCAAAACTAAAATAGGCACTGTCGTCAAGAGTTCCTTCAATCTCTGAAAACTGGATTCGCACTCCTCAGTCCAAGCAAAAGCTTGGTCCTTCCTCGTGAGTCGTGTAAGCGGTGCTACGATCTTCGAGAATCCTTCGATAAATCTCCGGTAGTAACCTGCCAATCCAACAAAGCTTCAGATATCTGACACCATCTTCGGTCACTCCCAGGCCAACACAGCTTCAATCTTAGCTGGATCCACAGCTATCTCATCCTTAGTTATCACATGTCCAAGGAAATTCACCTCTTCTAGCCAGAACTTGCACTTGGAGAGATTAGCATAGAGTTGCTTTTCCCGTATAATCTGCAGCACTTGTCGTAGATGCCCTTCATGCTCTTCTCTGCTTCTTGATTAGATCAAAATGTCGTCAATGAACACCACCACGAACTGATCCAAGAATTGATCGAAAATCCTATTCATGTAGTCCATGAATACAGCTGGTGCGTTCGTCACTCCGAAAGGCATGACTAGATACTCGTAGTGACTATATCTAGTTCTGAATGCGGTCTTGGGAATATCTTCTTCCTTCACACGAATCTGATGGTAGCAGGACTTCAAGTCGATCTTGGAAAATATTGCAGCTCCTCGCAGTTAATCCATCAAGTCATCGATACGCGGTAACAGATACCGATTCTTGATAGTAACCTTGTTGAGTTGACAATAATCAACACATAATCTTGATCGTCTGTCTTTCTTCTTCACTAGTAACACTGGAGCTCCTAACGGTGAAACACTAGGTCATATGAACTGGTTCGACTCCAAGTGTTCAATCTGCGACTTCAGCTCCTTCATCTCCGATGGAAAATCCGATAGGGCGCTATCGAAATCGGACCTGTTCCTAGAAGTAAATCGATGGAAAATTCGATCTCCCTCACTGGTGGTAAACCTGGCACATCTTCAGAAAAACATCTGGGAATTCACACACCACTGGCACGTTCTTCAACACGATCTCTTGAGAAGCTTCTAAACTAGCAAGATACATGTACTCCCGAGTTCCCTCTTTCAAGAAAACCCCGATGTGATTTGCAGAAAGATAGTTGGAAACTTCAACATCAGGAAAAACTACTGCTTTTCGGGCATAGTCCCAAATGACATGATGGTAAGACAACCAATCCATCCCGAGGATAATATCAAGACCTATTAGTGGTAAGCAAATCAAATTAATAAGGAACTTCCTAACCTGGATAACCACCGCACAATTAAGGCATGCAGTGTTGGCAACCAAAGTTTAAACAGCTGGAGTAGTAACTACTAATTTGAAAGGTAAAGTAGTCACAGACAACTTCAAACGGTCTACGTAATCTATAGAGATAAATGAATGGGTTGCACCAGAGTCGAAAAGTACGGATAAGGATTTACCCTCAATCTCACAGTCCCCCTGAATAAGATCATCTGCTTGCTCTGCCTCTTCGCCACTCATACAGAAGACTCTGCCCTTGGCAGCCTGACGCTTTCCTTTCGCCTTTGCTGCGTTCACACTAAGTTCTGCCTTTTGATCCTTGCAAGCCTTGGCAAAGTGTCCTAGTGTCTTGCAGTTGTAACACACATTGCTCTCTTTAGTGCAATCGCTAGCATAATGCCCAGTTTACCGCAACGATAGCAAACTAGTCCATCTCTAGTCTGACTTCCACCACTTGAGCTCCGAGCCATAGGACGATACTGCTTCTTGTTGTTCCCTTGAGGTCTGTTGTAAGGTTTCTTCTATTGTTTTCCCTTCTGATTATATCCCTAACCTTGATTCTGGGATCTGATGGGTCCACCTGCACCACTCTTTCCCTGGTCGTTCCTCACAACTTCCACCTCATTGCACCTGTCAACAACTCCTGAAAGTTCCGAATTCTCAGAGACACCACAGGCTTCCTGATGTCAAACCTTAATCCACGCTGGAATCTTTTGCTCAGCCAGTTCTCATCTGCCTGATCACGAAAAGGACTGAAGTACCTTGACAATGACTCAAACTTAGCTGCATACTCAAACACCGTCATGTTGCCTTAATGCAAACGAAGGAATTCCTGCTCTTTCTCCATCCGTGTAGTCTCCGGAAAGTATTTCTCTAAGAATCTCCTATAGAAATTCTCCCAATCAATCTCTTGTTGTTCAGCAGTCAGCATCTGCTTAACTCCTTTTCACCAATACTCCGCATCTCCCAACAGCAGATAAGAAGCATAGTTCAACTTAACATTCTCAGGACATTGACGTGCTTCAAAGATTTTTTCTACCTCTTGTACCCACAGATCCGCCTTGTCTAGATTTGGTTCTCCATAAAACTTCGGTGGATCATGCTTGCGAAACACTGATAATCCTCTAGCCTCAGTATTCCGTTCCGCCCTCTATAGTTACTGCAAGTCCCGCTGGTTCATGGCTGCTGTCTATTGAGCTACCGCTGCTGCCATCTCAGTCATAGCTTGAAGTGCCCTCTCCATAGTTAAGTTCTCCGTTCCAATATTGAGGTCTCTTTACAGGCACATTAGATTCCTACAAGGTCCAAAAACCTGTCAGAACCTCACACTCAAGTGATGTGTTAACACACATTGCTTCAATCAACCAACAATTCAAACAATACTAAGCAAAGCTGCTTCACTCATCAAATAACAACAATACTAACACAGTTAGCCACCTGACATAATAAAACCCGACACGGTGACCAGCTTAGTGTCCCCAACATACACAGTCTAGTTAGAACCGAACTGCTCTGATACCATTATTGTAACACCCCATTTCTGAAGCGCTACTAAACTAGAACTTAACTCTAAATGCAACGATCTTTTCAAAATGATACTCTTTTGTCCTTTGAAAAATGCGGTAATTTTTTTTTATATTAACAAATGTCTTTCACAAAACACAGTCAGAGTATCCACAGCGTTTTAGAAACATGATGGAGTTCTACCATACAAAAGACAGATGCCACTGAAATATAAACATATATACATTTCCAAAAGGTATACAACTAGTTTGTACAAAATACAAGGTAAATAAATATCCACAAAAGGAATACACCTAAAGTATGAAGACCCTAACAAGAGTAGTCATACTTCTAGGGTACTCCCGGCAGTTACCCACGCAGGGGGCTGCTCCAAAAGTAAAACGTCCAGACCTATCCAACCACTACCACAAAAGACTAACAGACTAACTGGTCACCATCAAAAACTATATACAACACTGACTGACATCACCAACAACCCAAATCTACACATCACTATCCATATCCTCTGACGGGTCCTCCTCTTCGTCCTCCATCGGGTCGTCCTCATCATCTCTGGTCAAATCCATAAAATGTACAGAAGCAGGTACTCCCCCTGGCCTAAACTCCTCCACCAGTACATCATCGATCCAACCCACGCCACTACATCCAGCCTTGCCACACACACAACAAACAGAAGAAGGATCTACAGGTGGGGTGGGTGTCCTGACATGCAAGGGAGAAGTTGGCACATCCTCCGGCACTGGCTCTGGATCCGCCACTGGGCTAGGTGAATCTGCCGCTGCACGTGAAGTAGAGGCTCCCAACGCCCAACGCCTCATGCCAACGCTCTTACGAGCGGTCCTCCTAACCTTAGCACCACCAGGTATGGGTACGTAATGGTACGTCATCTCCCTGGGAATCCCAAAGGACTCATCAGCTAAAGTAGAAGAAGAAGTCGGTGACACTCGATCCTGCTAAGTGCGACGCCAGCCAGCCAGCCATAATCTGATCAACCAAGACATGAAAGCTCACGGTACACCGAGAGATCTTCTGTCGAACAGCCAGTCCATCTACGCGGAAGGTCTCTACTACATCCCCTGTATATACAACCCGGCCTGAAGTGTGGTCGAACTCCATGGCCTAGGGAATCTCCATATCTAGGAAATCAAAGATCACCTATGTAACATCCCAATTTTTAAGAAAAATTGTTTTAGCAATAAAATCCTAAATACTTGAATGTAAGACGTAGAGATTGATCACCTCAATGATTTACTGAGAGTACGAGAAATTATTTTGACTTATTTTGAATGATTTAATTATTATAAATAATTGTTATTCTTCATGTCAATTCAAATTAATAGGCAGCGTAGACGTATGCTGCGTTTAAGGTGAATTCATCAATTATACTTATTATAAGTTTTCTGTCTGATGCGGTAACGCGTATTTGTGCTGACAAAGAAATTGATTGAATTAAATCGAGATTAAATTTAATTTAAGAATTAATATTTTATATTAATTCATGGTTCAAAAATCGTCAAAAACTCTAACGGAGTTTCGCCATATTTTGAATCGCTGGGTAATTTTTACCTGCATTAAAATTTAAAACGAATTCCGATTTCGATGAAAATTGAAACGTAACTTTTTGTGATGACACTTGAGTGTTTTCAATTGCTTTTATTATTTATGATAAATTATTATCACGCGGTGAATTAATTTCTAAGTAAATTAATTTTCACGATTTAAACGACGAAAGAATTAATCGGTAATGCGATTACTCGACGCCGTGTTTTAGTACTCTTAAGAATCTAGGATTAAAGGGTAATCATGAGAGATGAGAGATTAGATGGGTTAGACTAATTGATAGAATTAGCATCTTACTTTAGTGAGAGGTGTCACTTTTTGGGTGATTAACTTTTATTACTTTTCCTAAATCATTCCTAGCCTAGTATTTACTTAAGTTAATATTTTTTTAATGACCCCTCCCTTTTATTTGGGCTGAGCAGCGATCTCCTCCCACTCTCTGCCCTTCATTTTGTTCTGCTTCTTCATCCTAGAGAGAGATAGCGAAGCTCCATCTATGGTGGTCTCGTTCCATCACTTTCTTTGCATGATTTCAACTTCAATCCTTCTCCCAACTTGCTTCTAACTTCTCCTTCTTCTTGAATACCTCTTCTACATCTTGTAAGTGAGTTTGAGAATTAATTTCTCCTCCCCTTGTTCAGCCCCAAAAACGGTGGGGTATATATATATATATAGATAGATATGCATATGATGGATTTTTCTTGGTCATTTCTTGTTTTATGCTTGATTTATTGCTTGATCATGATCATGAATGAGATGAACCATTAAATCCCCAATTTTATGGAACCCCTAGGGTGCAAGACCTAGAGGAAAAGGGGTTGGATGAGCTTCATGTGAATCACTTAAATTGGCTTGTGTTTCTTGCTTCTTGTTAGTTATTATTGCTATTGTAGTTGTTAAATTTGATTTGAATCAAAGATTGAGAGATTTTCGTGAAACCCTTGCATTCTTGGAAGATGTTTGAATTAGGATTGGTCTTGCATTAGGCTTTTGTTTGTGAAATTATATGTTGTTTTGTGAAAGAATTGAAATATGGAATGATGTTACTTAATTAGTTTGAAGGTTTTGCAATTTTTTTTGGAAAAGCAGGTGTTGACCGCAAGCTCCCTAGAGCCCGGGGGGAATATTTTGTGTTCCTAGCATTTAATTAGTGGAATTAAAGTGTGTTTAAGTTTTGGAAAATCTTAGGATTGGTTTGATTGAAATTGAAGTTGTTTTAAAGCTTTGAGGCAATGAAACACTTAGGTGGAATGGGTTCCTTGTGATCCTAAAACGAAGTTGAGCCTTAATCAAATATTGTTATGAAATGTATTTGAGTTTAGTAGTATTAGGAATTTGATTTAGCATGCTAAGACTATGAAACACTTATGTTAGAGAAATCTTTGTGTTTCTTTAACCAAAGTGGAGTCTTGTTAATGATAGGATCAAAGTATTTACTTTATGATTTTAAGATTTGGAAGAAAATGGATTTCTTAGTCTTTAAACTATTTATTTTCAACTTTGCTTATTATTGCAAGTGGGTGTATTCTACAAAAAGGAATTTTTGTTTTTAAAATAATTACTTTCAACTTGCTTGCTATTTCAAGTGTAATTGATTTATCAAAAAGAATTGTGGGATTTAGAACCTAGAGATTAGAATTGAGTCTAAGCCCGAGGATTTATTTTAAGTGGTATAGTTTTGTACTAAACCTTGTTATGTTGATAGGACCATCTTTGAGCGTTGTTCGTGCTGAGTAAGTCGCGACGTGTTTGACACGTGAGCGGGTTATCCTTCAGTAAGGGCACTTCATATTCTCGATGTTTAAGTTTGTATAGTAAGTGTAAGGGAAAATTTTAGACATGTAAAGGATTTAATTTTACTTTGTATAGCAAAGAAGTTTGAGAACCTCAAGGTTTGAAGTGAGGGTGTCGTACCCCTTCGTTTTTATTGATTAATATTTATATTGAATTGTTCGTGGGCTTGGCAAAAGTGGTTGGCAACTGCCCCCAACCCACCACACTTGTTTGACTACCTCTTTGCTAATTCCACCGAGTTGCAAAGGGATGAACTTGATTGATGCTGTTGATTGCTGTGTTGTTGGTTTGTCACGTATTGATGGATTGATATATGTTGTTGAATCGAAATGTATTGTGGTGCGTATATGCTTAAATTGTGATTGAGATATATGCTGTGGATTTTTATTGGATAATTGATGTTATTGATTATGCCATGACTGAAATATCAAATGTGGTGATATATTCATTTGGGGGTGGTTAAAGGCATCATTGCATCATGTCTTGTGGTAATGTCATCCTGTCTATCCTGGGTAGTGGAAATGCCCATGGCCAAAGGAATTCAGGAACATCGTTAAATTTTACTATTGCATAGAAAATGGTCGTCTCTGGTACGTACAGAACGGCTTGACCGTGGCGTATGGATTCCGGAATTAAAACTGTACTGGCATATAGTTGAGTCAATAGGATTTGGGTGCATCCTTATTGATTTATTTTCAATGCTGTTGACATGATTGCTTACATGTGCTGGAGTATGCAGTTTCATGTTATGTGATGTTTGTATAATGGTAGGCTTGTGTATCTACTACTCTTGTGTTATCTGGTTTATTTTAAGAAGTTGACCCTTGCCCATGGTTCTTTCAATTAATGAATGTAACCCAGATGACGAGGAAAGCAGAGTGTTTGGGACTGCGAAGAAGCGTAGCTGAGGATAGCCAGTCCGGCTTCCTACTTGTGTTTCTGTTGCAACTTACTAGAGGACTTGTAACCGTTGTAGTGCTCTGACCAGCTATAGGGTGTCAGATGCTTTAATTACAATGTTGTAATAAATGTATTATGTTTAAAGACTTGATAAGTCGTATGTGTATGTTTTAAATAAATTCCATGTATGGTTTTGTGAATTGGACATGGCATTTGCTTTATTCACTGCCTTTGAAAATGCTGCAATACTCTGATTGCCAATTTCTTAAAAGAAGCTGAAAAGAAAAAAAATTAGACTCACATTTTTGGAAAACATGCAGCAGCGTGTTATATTTTCGAAAGTATTTGAAATGCCGACAGTAATATCTAGTTTAGTAGCGCTCCGAAAACGGGGTGTTACAACCTCCGGCGACGTCGTCATCGCCGGGATCTCCACCGCATTCGCCATCCTCTGGGTTACCATCATCAATTGAAGGAACCACGGGCAAGGGTAAACTTCTTATTTAAGCAGACACATAATATAGCACAATATGCAAGACAGTAAAAATGCATAAATGCCCTGCAAATGCAACTATATGCCACTGTTTATAATTTCGGAATACCCTGCAATGGTCAATCATTGGTACGCCATGGTACGTCACCAATGCGACAATATTTCATGCTAATGGTTAAACGAACAATGCCCCTAAATTCCAGTCGTAGCCTTGGGGCGCATACACTTCCCCAGGATTTCAGGTAGAGGTTACCACAATGCATGACAATGCATTTCGCCTACTCCAATGAACATATCATGCATATGATATTTCAATATGGCATAATCAAATAAATATTCAATTATCCAGAACCAATCCACCACAATAATTCAGCTATTCACAGTAACTCACAATTAACAAATCAGTATTCATCAAGCATAAGCATACAAACATAATCTATACTAGTCGCCAAAACACTATTAAGTATGGAATGTGAAGTGCCCTTACCAAAAGTAAATAGCCCACGTGTCAAAGCACGTCCAAACCTACTCTGCACGAACAATTCCTCAAGGTCCTAAACAGTACACCAAACCATAGTACAATTCTAGTTCACCCAAAAATAATTCCCTAGGTATAGACTCAATCCCACAATTCTTTTTGATAAATCACCTACACTTGAAGTAATATGCAAATTGAAATTAAATGTTTCTTTTAAAACTTGAGACATGAAACAACACTAAGATCAAGTACTTTTCATCAAAATCCTTAAATTAAGGCTCCACTTGGCTTTAGGATTACAAAATCTTAATTTGCCTTAAGTGTTTCATTGCCTCAAAGCCCAAAACAATCTCCAATCCAATTAAACTCTTTTCTAAAATTTTCCAAACATGAACAACACTTCAACACCATTAATTAAAGTCAAGAACACAAAAAAAATTTCCTCCCAAGCTCTCTAGGAGCTCTCGGCCACACCCTTCTTTCTTAAAAAATTACAAAACTTTCCAATCAACCAAAACAACCCCATTCAACACTTAATCCGTTATCAAAACACTTAATGTTTCCAAATCAAAACCAATACTCAACTCCATCACCCTATCATGGCTTATCAAGCACTCAAGGGTTTCTCAAATATTCACAATTCCTTTGATCAAAACTAAGATTGACAACAACAACAACAATAACAATTATTAACGAGCAAGAAACACAAATCAATTGAATGATTTACATAAGAGATCACTTAACCCCTTTTCCTTAGACCATTGATCTAGGGTTTGTAAAAATTGGGGGAAATTGTGTTCATCTCTCTCATGATCATAATCAAACCATACATAAAGCATTAAACAAAGCAAAAAGCAAAAAAAAAAAAAAATCCTACACCTATTTAAGGAGGCCACGGTTTTGAGCTCAAAAATGGGGAAGGAAGAGTTGGTTTTCTTTGTTACTTACAAGGTTAGGAAGAATAAATCAAGTAGAAGATGAAGCTAGGAGCAATAAGGTTGAGCAATGGAGGTGAAATCAAGCCAAAAAGAAGATGGAAGTGGAAGCCATGAGAGCACCTTAGAGCTTCTCTCTCAAGAACAAGGAAAGCAAATAGAATGAGGGAGGAGGTTGCGGCCAGCTAAAGGGAAAAAGGGGGAGGGATTAAAAAAAATTAATTAAAGGTAAAACACTTGGTTAAGAAGAGATTAGGATAAGGATAAAATAATTAGTCACAAAAAATGTGACACTAACACCTTAAAAAGCTAGATTCTAATCTAATCACAAGTCTAAACATCTAATCCCTTTCTTCTCATAATTACCCGCTAATCCTAGAGTCTTAAGTGTACTAAAAATACGGCGTCAAGTAATCGCGTTACTGATTAATTCATTTGCCGATTAAATCGCGAAAATTAATTTACTTAGAAATTAATTCACCGCGTGATAATAATTTATCATAAATAATAAAAACAATTGAAAATACTCAATCATAATCACAATAAGTTACGATTCGATTTTTATCGAAATCGGAGTTCGTTTAAAATTTTATTGCGGATAAAAACTATCTGGTGATCCAAAACACGGCGAAACTTCGTTAGAATTTTTCGATGATTTTTGAACCATGAATTAATATAAAATATTAATTCTCATGTTTAATTTTATCTTGGTTTAATTCAATCACTTACTTATCAAGCAAGAAATTTCTTATTATAGCATAAATACTGCAAAATACACTATCGTAACGGTAAATATGCACTGAAAAAAAAATACGGATGTTACAGGATCCAAAATGACCAAAATACCCTTAATTTAGGGAGAGAGAATTCTAGAGAGATGGAAAGCTCATGTTAGCTTAGGACACCCAAAATGGGAGAGTTTGCGGCCTATTTATAAGGTCTGGGTCGACCTGTCGCGTCACAAGTTGGTCAGTTTGCGTCACAAGGGTCCTTTACGTGTCCGTTTCGTCGCATGCATATGACATGCATTTCTGGCTCATCGCATGATGAGCTGACTTAGTCTTGTTGCGAGCTTACCTGGTCGCATCGCGAGCTTATTGACACTTAAAGGTTACTACTTAATCTTGTATTATTTTTTGAGAGCTTTCCAATGCCATAAAGAACCCATCAATCGGACACACGTAGTTCAAGTTATAATCAAAACAGTGACAGGATGTTCACGCAAATGTAGTTAACGTCTACGACCTAACTTTTGTTCCCGATCTACCCAAAACTTTCCCAAACTCATGATTTGGGTTCCTAAACACTAAAAATAGCCAAATTACTTAAGAACATGTAAAGACACATAGGGTTAGTCAAACAAGTCAATTCTGAGTTAGTGTTAACCTAGGGTTTAAGCTAGGTTCCTCATTCAGGCACTAGCACACGAAACAGAAAAGAATTAGGTTTTTTACACCGGTTTTATGTTTAACTGGTGTAGAAAGTGGCGCAGTTGTAATTTTGAAATTATCACGTCACTTTTACACCGGGTATACAAACAACCGGTGTAAAAGACTTGGCTGTTATAAATTAAGGACATTTTACACCGGTGTTCTATATAACCGGTGTTAAAAACCTAACATATTACACCGGTTATAATCCCAACTGGTGTAAAATTTTTAAACTGGGCACTTATTACTCCGGCTGTTTCCAGAACTGGTGTTAAATATCTTTTCTTTTGATTTTATTACTTTCTTCTTCTCATTCTCATTTACGCGAGCTCTTTTTCTTCTCATACAGATTACCTATTGTTTCTCTGTCGCTGCTGCATGCACTCCACCATCTCCAATCTTCTCATTCTCTCTCGCGTCATTCTCTCTGGCCGCCGTTTGAAGCTGTCTCTCTCGCCACCGTTCTAATCCTTATCGTCCGCCCCGTTCGCCTCTGTTTCATCTTCTCCTCTAGCACCGTTCGCCAGAGCTCGCGTTCGATATAGCTGTTCATTAGTGCTCATCTTGTTCTCTGTTTCGATTTTCCTTTCGCAATCGTCAGTGCTCATAAGTTTCTCAGGTGAGTTCATCGGCACGTAAGTTTACCTGCTTCTTCTTCGATGAATATTCTTCTGTTGGGTGTTTGATTCATCATTGTATATAATAAACACATATGAGGCATGACATTTGAGACCTTAAAGTTGAATAACAGTGTGTGAAACAAGATCTTTATACCTAGTTGCCCTTTGTTGCTGTCATCACTACTCTGCATTAACATTCTATAGTAAGTGCTTATGAATATTGCTATATGCGAATGGTTTATGGCATTACTTGATTATTAGAGCTTGGATTAGTTTGTTTGGTTTGTTGTGAAATGTGGATTGGTTTGTTTGGTTTGTTGTGAAGTGATGTTAATGTTGTTGACTTTGGTTATGATTATTCAATGTTGGTTCCTAGAGTGGCGTATTCTTTGAAGTCTGTTAGTTTTTTAAACAGTGTGTGCAAATGCTGTGGGTTGTTGTGGTAGTGAGATTATTTCTATGAATTTTGCTCTGGATTTATGTGGTACAATTGTTATACATACTGTAAATATGGTAATTACAATTAGGGGCTTTATGTGTAACAATTATCACCAATTCTGCTGCTCTTGTTTCATATTGAAATTATTTCTGGTAGTACTTTGGCATTGTGTAATATGCTTACACTATGTATGCACCTTGTTTGAATGCTTAATGATTAATGCTAGTAGCACAATTCTGACTGACATATTATTCAGGCATCATGGATGATTCTTCAGCCTCCTCTCTTACGAGGTCTAGGACTAGATGTGCCACGACTTTGACTGGTTTTACTGCCAGACACCCCCTGGTGAGAGGTTCCATGTTGAGTTTGATCTTGTTACCTTCCATGCCAGTGGTCAGTATGCTGTGAAGTTCAAGAGTTATGTTGGTTGTCTAGCCCATAGCAAGGTTAGTATCAATGAAAGTAATTGGAAAGACATACACAAGGATCTCAAGGACATGATTTAGCAAGATGTCCAGGTATTTAATATTAACACAATTATTGTTGTTGCTTATATATTAATATAAAAACTATGTTTAGCTTCATTTACTAACGCCACTATTTTGTTGTGTAATTGTTGTAGCAACAATTCGTTGTTCCTGATGATAAGCGGCTTAAGAAGAAATGGCTTGTATATGCGGGAGAGCATTGGAAGTGTAACACCCCAAGTTTATTATTAATATATGAGTATATGTGTGTGCATATATTAGCAATCTTGTGACAATTTTGTGTGTGCTTGTTTTAGTAAATTGCATATCTTCACGATATATTATTATTATTGTTGTTGTTGTTGTTGTTGTTGTTGTTGTTGAATTAATTAGGAATGATTATGTGAGAAGAGATGGAATTGAGGTGCTGACGCAGGCCACCTCTTTGTTCTCTTAAATTTTGTTTTTGGTTACGCTGTTGCTTCCTTGGTTTTAAAAAAAAAAATTCTTTTTACTTGTTGCACCATGGCCCATTTCTCATACACCCCTAGGCCTACACTATTCATCATCTCCCTGATCAATCACAGACACGCCGACAGCACAAAATAAACGAAACCCATTCTCCTCCTTCTCTCCTTGCGTTCTCCTTCCTCCGACCATGGCAAGTCGCAAAATTGTGCTTTCCCACACGAAATTGGCCTCTGAACGCGTTTCCAGCATCGTCTTGATCAATCGCTGTGCTGTTTGACACGTCCTCCTTCTTTGGGCAGACTTTATTTTTCGTTTTCTAGTCACTACAATCGTCGTTTCCGAAAACAGACGACATTTTTGGATTCCTCTCGTCGAAACCTTCGGGAAACACTACTCGTTCTCTCGTTTCGATGAAGTTGACGTCGGACCCGTCGTAACTCGTTGTCTCGGTAAGACGTTTTTCGGTCAATCTTTTGGTTTTCTTTTGACTTCGTTTCAGTTTTAAAAATCCCCAAATATTATTTGACATGGATCTTCATTTTTTTCCAGCCGCATTTCGTTCTTTGCGTGACCGTTAATTTTCACGGTGCTCGTTGGGTCCCTAATTCTGTTTCAGTAGGCAAAATCCTTTTGCTCTCCTTAACACTGCGATTTTTCTCGACTAAGGTAAGGACTTTTCTCCTACATGTTAGAGCTGAACGTTGGTAGTTGTTTAAATATGGATAGAAATTCGTGTGGTGTCTTGTTGAAAGGAAAAATTCATATCCTTATGAAATAAAAATCTATGATGTTTCACTATTTAATTTTTATTTTCGTGTAACCCTCTAAAGGAATATGTTGATGATTTTTCTTGCTATTTTATTGATTCTATACTCATATGTTGTTGAAAATCATGGGAGTTATATTTTTAGTGCTAAAGATTTATTCTATATTGTCCATGAAATATGTTTGTGGCTCCTTAATTTTGATAAGGATTGATTCATATAAATATGTTTTGTCTCTTGATGATTTATTATATTTCATTTGATGAGGAAAATGATTTTTGATATATATAGAGTAACATGGATAATCGCTAATTTTTGTCATCTTGATTTAGTGCAAATCGGTTATGTGATTTATTTATTGTGATTTTAAATAATGTGTTTATTGTAGATTGTTGAACCTGTTTAATTAATTTGTGATGGATGTGCATTTGTGGTGCTATGACCATGATATGATGAGGTTAGTTCAAGAAGGTAATTTTGATATGTGTGATGTGCATTGTGTTGTGTTAAGATCGTGATATGATTAAGCTATTTCATAAAAGAAAATTGGAGATGTGGTATTTGGAAATGATTTAATTCCCCATTGGTATGGGAGGTAGCTATTGTTTTGGACCTTTGTATTTAAGGCCTTCGTGGCGGTGATATGCTTTGATTCCCCATTGGTATGGGAGGTAGCTATTATTTTTGGACGACCTTTGTGGTTAAGGCCTTCATGGCGGTGTTAAATTAAATTCCCCATTGGTATGGGATGACTATATCGCGATCATGAGAATCTTGCATAAGGCATGCATACTAACTCGAATATGCTGAATTTTGTGATGTTGTAAACACTAGTGTAGAAAAGGTCTTTTAAATCGGTTAAAATGACCCTTTTAAATCGGTTTTGAAACCGATCTCTTTTCGGCCGTGATAGTATGTGGACATTTTTTAAATCGGATTTAGACCCGATGTAAAAGAGTCTTTCAAGTCGGTTATAAAACCGATTTTAAATATAAATTCTGAACGCGGCTGCTTATATAAAATTCTTCTTTTAAATCGGTTAACCTTAAAAACCGATTTAAAAGACCATCTTTTAAATCGGTTGTCTGAATAACCGATTTAAAATATTACCTTTTAAATCGGTTTTTAACATAACCGATTTAAAAGATGGTCTTTTAAATCGGTTTTTAAGGTTAACCGATTTAAAAGGTTCTTTCTTTTTTTTAAATATATTTTCGTTTTTCGTGGTTCCCAACCTAGAGAGCCATTCAACAAACAGAACCATCAAAACCAACAGAAACATCAAAACCAACAGAACCATTCAACAGACAACCATTCAACTATCTTATAAAACTAACATCAAATATCATCACTTCAAATATTACATATAGTTCAACAAATCATCAAGTTAATATACATTAATTTAAACAAAAAACATGATAAAACACACAAACTAGTTTCCAACTACACTTGAGTCATTTGTTATCTTTAAGGATTGCTTTGTTCAGAATAAATTCTTATAAAAACTACGCCTAAGTTTGCGAATGTGGTCAATTTTCTCGGAGGCAAATGGTAATCGATCATTGAATATCTGCAAGTTGAAACAAAATTATAGTTAAGTTAAACCAGAGAAAATAAACCATTATGTTAAAATGTGCATAATAGCAGAAGGTTAAACATTGTATTACCTCCTTCCAATTATCAACAACAACCTCAGAGACAATGGTCAACATATGTTTCATGACATAGTACCCACATGCATATCCATTATTTTGTTTCGGTACCTACAAATTAACGAATACCAAAGTTGAATATAATGAGTAAATTATTATACACATTAACTATTATAAACTGTAAATGAATCTCAAATTTTAAGCTACTTACTAAGGGCACAATCCATTCAGGTTTATTTTTTTTCAGACCACCTGTCAGCTTATGATATCCAGCCATAGCTCTGATAACAGAATATTCATGATAAGTAAATTATAAAACTAAATAATACATATCACAAAGTAAGTTAATTATGACAAACAAAAGCTTACGAATCAATTATGCGCATAATGGTGTAATGCGGCTTATAATGTAATGAACACATCCAGACTACAACATTTTGACTAGGCAAAATGATTATCAATTGCCAATGGTTGCTGCAATATTGGGCAACAATAATGGTGTATCAGAATCAACAGATAAAACAAAACTAGACTACTAATTTAACAAAACAGTTAGTAACATTTACTTACTCATTCACATACGGTGCAAGGTAACAAGCTTTTCGTTCTTTAAACAATTTATTCTGGATGTATGCTTGAATGACCTCTTTTGAACGGCCAGTGGCACCACTAATGCTGTATGGGTCCAAGAATCCATACACATGACTGATGGACTTTGTGATGCATTGGCGATACAGATACCTAAGATGTTTAAACAAATGCTCATTATAATTGATACATACTTTGGAAATAAATTGATAACACATTGATACTTACGTGCACCATAATTGCAAGTGGGATGAGCCAATCCACTTATTACCCAGACACAAATCCGTAAGGTCAGTTTTATCAAGTTAATAATGTGATTGATGTTCATGCTCCAAATTTAACTTTGCACTTCCCTCATCAAGATCCAACGCCATGACAATCAATTCCTTTATCCAATCATGTTTAGGCAGCTCATCCACATTATCTGGTGCACAACTGCCCTTAGTGCTCACATGCACAGTAGCTCTAGGGGATCTAGGGGAACACTCTGGATGGTTAGCTGGATTTTTTTTGATGCAACCCATAGACGCCAGCTTCTGCAACAAATAACATTCGTAAACATTAATAACATTCGTACAAATAGTAATTTTATTTTTATCTGGGTAAAGTTATACATACCTCCGATACCGCCTTCTCTATCTGCGAACTAACACTCTGTGAAACCTCTTGTAGGATCTCTTGCCTCATTTGTTTTCTCATGGCAGTCACCCAATGCTCAGGAGGTATAGCTTCTGAAGTGGGGCCACAACGTGACGGTCCTCCATAATATTTCTTAAGGCCTACACCTCGTCCAGCAGTACGAATACGTCCAGGGTGCTCAGGTGTTCCAATTGCAGTAGTCAAGATATCTTGACGTCCATGCGGAACAAAAGTACCCTGCGTGGACTGTTCAACCAACGAATCCTACAACATATAATACATAGTAGATGATGTAAGCCAATATGTAAGCTTGTTACAATTAAATTGACCAGTTGAATTTATACTTACAATCTTAGAAGCAACTGAGGCTGAGGCCTCAATTGTGTAATATCCTGTTGGCTTTAGTCGGGCCATCTTCCACATCTCATGACATGGTGGGGATGGAGGATCAAAAACTAAGGCTTCATCACCCGCCTCTTCTTGCGCTGCTTTCAGAGCATCTTCTTTCATCTTTTTCTTAAGTTTTTTATAACCGCCACGAGACAATCTGTGACGATAGATGTTCTTTGACAACCATCTCAGATTCTCAGTTATTTGCTAGTACATGTAGTTCAAAGATATTTGCATACCTCACAAAGTATTAAGGTTAGGAGATAATGTTGGCTTGATGCCTTTAGCAACCGAAACTTCACCTAGTGTCCTACAAGAAATTTGAAGAAATAAACACGTGGATATAGAAATAAACACCAAGAAAAAGAGTACAACTCAAATCAATGTAATTCCACATCAATAGAATAAGGCCTAGCCAAAAACAAACTCAGGAAAAAATAATTACTGCCTAATTGTGACCAAACTCATAACAAAACTTGCTGCAATTATATTAAATCACATATAATATTCTCTTCAGAATTGCTGCAATTATATTAAATCACATTTTTTTTTATCTTATTCAATTAATAATCATATGCTCTTATATATGCTTGAAGGTTTTCGAAGAGGAAATGGCCAGCATAGAGGAAACTTGTGAAGGCATTGGAGAAGAAGAATGCTTGATGAGAAGAACACTTGCAGCTCACACAGACTATATCTATACACAGAAGCAAAAGCCATGAGATCAATTTTTGGTCCTCTTTTGAAATCCAGACTGTGTTATCTAGCAATAGATTTGAGTGACAATATTGTGTGATACTCTCTAGCAATAGATTTGAGCAGCTAAATTTTGGGATGAATAAAACAACTTCAATAAATTTTGAGCAGCTAAAGTAACACTAGCACCAAAACAAAATACTCACAACTTCAAAATATTTCATCATGCCCAACAATACATAATCCACATAGCAATAGATTTGATGGAAAAACACTAGATAGCTCAAAGCTCCTTTAAATTTTTGTACCTGCGCAGAGCTTGTTTGTCGAAGGAGACGGCAGTTGGCAGTTGGCTCGTGGTGACCGCGTCTGGCTTGTGGTGGTGGCGCCTGGCTTGTGGTGGTCGCGAACAACGGCGAGCTTCTCAACCCAAGCTTGAAGAACGGCGAGCAAAATCAGAGGCCAACATGAGCTTGAAGAACGGCGAACAACGGCGACAACGCGACGACGAGGATGGAGGCACAAAGGAGAGGTTCTCAACCCGAGCTTGAAGAACACGGTGGCGTGACGGACTGTAGGTTTCTTTTTGTCACAGAGTGGTTTGAGAGGGACTGGTTTGAGAGGGAAGAAAGAAATAAAAGGCCTACATGAGCTTGAAGAACGGAGAACAACGGCGACAACAGGACGACGAGGATGGAGGCACGAAGGAGAGGTTCTCAACCCGAGCTTGAAGAACACGGTGGCGTAAGGGACTGTAGGTTTTTTTTTTTTGGTCGCAGAGTGGTTTGAGAGGGACTGGTTTGAGAGGGAAGAAAGAAATAAAAAATTAGGTCGTTTTAAACCTGCCTTTTAAATCGGTGCTTCTCATCCGATTTAAAATTTCAACTTTTAAATCGGTTGTCTAAGAAAACCGATCTAAAAGAGTTCTGTTAATTTTTTCCTCTTATCTTTTAAATCGGTTGTTTATTAACCGATTTAAATAATGATAAAAACCGATTTAAAAGGTGTTCGACTACACATTTATTTACAAAATTGCCACCGCGTTTATCTTTTAAATCGGTTTTCGTTATAACCGATTTTAAAGCCCTGTTTTTTTTCCAATTTGTGTATTAGTGAAATGTGATTATTTTATTTGTAAGTTAGTATAAAGAAGAAGAAAAAGAATAGATTCTCTTATATCTTAAAGGTGATTTTTTTTAATTTCAAGTTCGTATGTGGATGTGAATATATTTTCTTATTGGTTATTTGTTATGATTATTCTTGTCTTACATATTTTTATTTTAATGTGAAAGAGAAATTATAAATAGTATCTGAGCAATTTTTACATACTTTAGCTTATTACAACTGTCATATGAACTGACACTTACACCACTTTTTAGGTACAAGTGAATTTGAGAAGCCTCAAGCATGATTTGTTTGCATTATGGTTGATCATGCCGTCGACGAATAATTGTAGGTACATGGGTGTTAGATGCTCTGTGCTACTTTTGAACGTTAATATTATTTCGCACGAATTGAACTTAGTATTTCCTTATTTCGGACATGGTGTTTTTCCCGCTAAGTAATTGGGATAACTTCAACCTTGGTTATTTTCCCTATAATTTATAATCTCATGATTTTATTACATTTTAGTTGTGTTGTAGAGTACTTACAAGTACTTATTAAATTAGTTTCACCTGATTTAAAATGAAATTAAATTTTTAGTTAGATTAAAATTAGTTTAGTGATTAAGTAGGGTCCTTGCTATTAATTAAATTTTTACCATTAACAATAAAGCATTTTCGCGTTTAACGTTTATAAGTTATTAACGGTAACTTTTATTTATCAAAAAAAAAATAGGCCAATTTTCTTAGAATAGTCGAGTTATTGCCTGAAAAATTCGGGGCGTTTACATTGTGGTATCAGAGCTTAGGATGAGTCTTCAGACTTTTGAGTGGGGCGATCTTGTTTGGTACATGCATCTGATTGTTTTCTTGCATTAATTGATTGAGTTCCTAATTCTGAAATACTTATTGAAAATTTGCTGATTTATTGATTTGGTTTTGGTGTTGTCAATAGCTTGCTCGGTTTCCCTTGATTTAGTGATTTGCCAATTTGATTGGATTTTGTTTTATCGTTGACGACATGCTCGAATTTTGTTTCTTTAGACATGCTTCTATTGCCTGAATTCCCAACTTATTACAATTGATGGTTTGCTATAATTAATCGATGACATGATTTTATTACCCGGCATAAAAAGAGTGCCTTGATTATTTAGATCATTATTATGTGACTTTAATTGTTTGACCTTTTGAATTATCGCGATTAAATATATGTCATAATTACTTGGCCTTAATGGTGTGACTTTATTGTTGGATTAATTCAAATTATTTTGTAATTAATAGTAGGATACTATTTATGGACCACAGAGTTACGATCAGATCGTGAAAGTTCTTTTCTGACTAAGTAAAATTGTTGGAATTAAGATGGTCTGTGGCATATCCTCAAGTCAACCCGCCTCATCTGGAGGAAACGAAATGGTAGGAGCAATTCAAGCCATGACTGCTACGGCCGCTGCAATGAACCAACAAGCAGTTGTGGTTGCTCAACAGGCTGAAGCCCAGACTCAACGCGACATTCTGAGACAACAGAGAAAGGAAGCTGTTGCTGCATCCAAAGGCCTGCTGGACTTTCATCGTCACGACCCACCTAAGTTCAAAGGAGAGCATGACCCAGACAAGGCTGATCTGTGGATGCAGGAGATTGAAAAGATCTTTGACATTCTCCACTGCCCTGAGAATGTGAAAGTGGAATATGCTACTTATTTGCTATCAAGAGAGGCTGAATATTGGTGGAGAGGCGCCAAACAGATGATGGAGGGCAGCTATGAGGAATTGACTTGGGAAACATTCAAGAAGAAGTTTCTAGACAAGTACTTCCCAAAGAGTCCCAGAGCTGAGAAGGAGGCCCAATTTCTGAGACTTTATCAGGGGAACCTGACCATTGCTGAGTATGCGGCCAGGTTTAAATCACTGGCCAAGCACTTCCGCTATTTCCAGAACCAGATGGACAAAGAGTACATGTGTGAGAGGTTAGAATATGGACTCAGGTATGGATCAAGTAGTGATGGGGCCACCATCACAGGTAATTTCATCACAGTTTCATTTTTACAATTAACAAGGATCGAACTAGGGCCGATACTTATGGTAGAATACTCTTTGTACTGCATGTATGAGATCAAGGAGTCGGGGGAGCCACCTGAGATTCGTGAGTATCAGAAGCTGGTGGAAAAGTGTAAGAAGGTAGAGATTATGAAGAGAGGCAAGTTGAATAGGGCAGTAGTAGCTGGACCAGTTAGGTCCCAGGGACAGAATGACAACCATCAGAGCAGAGGAAGACAGTTTTTCCAGCCGAAGCCCTATGCCCATCCTCAAGGGAAAGCCAGAGACCAAACCCGACCACAACCACCTTTTGGAGGAGGTCAAAGAGCATAGAACCAAGTATAGAATAGGCCACCAAGGCCAAACCAGACACAGACTATTCATTGTTATGCTTGCGGGAAGGAGGGACACAAAGCCAACGAGTACGCCGATAGGGCCAAAGTCTGTTACAACTGCCAGAAACCAGGTCACCTTTCTAGAGATTACAGAGCACCAAGGGTGCAACCCGCTGCTAACAACATCAGGGCTGCACGTCCTACTGCTAGGGGCCGTGTCTATCAAATGGGGGGAAAGAAGCCCTGCCTTCTTCAGAGCTAATTCAGGGTGAGTGAAATTGTTGGTAAACTATATTCTGTGTTATATGATTCAGGAGCAATGCATTCTTTCATTTCTTTGGATTGTGTGAACTCTCTACAATTGCGTGTTACTTCGCTACCTTTTGATTTGGTGATCACTATACCTTCTGCTGAACCAGTGATTGCTAATACAGCATGTTTGCAATGCCCTTTGACTGTGCTGAGCATGAAATTCAATGTTGATTTGATTTGCATTCCCCTTAAGCATTTGGGAGTGATCCTTGGGATGGATTGGCTGTCCAGCAATCATATTCTACTGGATTGTGCTCGTAAGTCTGTAATATTCCCAGACCCAGGTGTTTTGCGATCCTCGATGCCAATAAGTTGAAATTTTCTCTGAAAGGAGGAGTTCAGAAGTATGTATTCCTCAATTCAATCAGTATGAAGCCAGAGGTGGAGATAGATGGAGTACTTATAGTCAGAGATTTTCCGGAAGTATTTCCGTCAGATGTACCAGGGTTACCCCCAGTCCGGGATACTGAGTTCTCAATTGATGTGACTCCAGGTACTGGACCCATTTCTATTGCCCCGTACAGGATGTCTCCATCAGAGCTGTCAGAATTGAAAAATCAGTTGGAAGACCTCTTGTCTAAACAGTTTATACGACAAAGTTTCTCGCCTTGGGGAGCCCCTGTGCTCCTAGTAAAGAAGAAAGATGGAAAGTCTAGACTTTGTGTAGATTACCGGCAACTCAACAAAGTCACCATTAAGAACAGGTATCCCTTGCCACGCATTGATGACTTAATGGACCAACTTAGGGGAGCAGTGGTATTTTCTAAGATTGATCTGAAGTCGGGGTACCATCAGATTCGGGTAAAGGAAGAGGATATACCTAAGACAGCTTTCAGGACGCGTTATGGGCACTTTGAATACTTGGTGTTGCCTTTTGGAGTAACCAACGTGCCAGCTATTTTCATGGACTACATGAATCGCATTTTCCATCCGTTCTTTGACAAGTTTGTGGTGGTTTTCATTGACGATGTATTGATCTATTCAAAGAGTCGGGAGGAACACGAAGACCATTTACACCAAGTTTTGCAGGTCTTGAAAGAAAAGCAATTGTATGCTAACTTGGGGAAATGTGAATTCTGGTTGGAGGGAGTAAAGTTTCTAGGGCATGTCATTTCTAAGGAAGGAATTGTTGTTGATCCAGCCAAAGTGGAAGTTGTTGTGGCTTGGGAACAGCCAAAGACTGCTACAGAGATTAGGAGTTTTGTGGGCTTGGCAGGGTACTATAGGAGGTTCATTGAGGGGTTTGCTAGGATTGTAGCTCCGCTGACACAGCTCACTAGGAAGAATCAAATCTTTTCATGGACTGAGGAGTGTGAGAGGAGTTTCCAACAGATAAAAGAGAAATTGACCACATCACCAGTGCTAGTGTTGCCACGACCGGATTAGCCATATGAAGTTTACTGCGATGCATCGCATCAAGGGTTGGGTTGTGTGCTTATGCAGAATAAACAGGTGGTAGCCTATGCTTTGAAACAATTGAAGATCCATGAGAAGAATTATCCCACACATGACTTGGAACTGGCTGCCATAGTTTTTGCACTGAATATTTGGAGGCATTATCTTTATGGGTGTAGCTTCGAAGTATTCAGCGATCACAAGAGCTTAAAATACTTGTTTGATCAGAAGGAGCTTAACATGAGACAGAGGAGGTGGATGGAATTCATCAATGATTATGAGTTCACATTACACTATCATCTGGGGAAGGCAAATGGCATGGCTGATGCCTTGAGCAGGAAGCGAATTCACGCCTCAACCGTGACGTTAAAAGGGCTAGAGTTATTGGAAAAGTTTCGTGACTTAGACATTAACATGGACTTATCGACAGGCAAGGTGTACTGTGGGATGATTACTGTAAGTAATGAGCTGATGGACGAGATCAGAATACTTCAGGAGACTGATGAGGTGATTCAGGAGAAGAGAAGTTTGATTGAGACTGGTAGGGCACCTGAATTCAAAGTGGGTCCGGATAATATCTTAAGGTGTAATGAACATGTTTATGTGCCCAACAATGCAGAGTTGAGAAAGACTATCATGGATGAGGCTCATAAAAGTAAGCTGAGTATCCACCTCGGTGCTACGAAGATGTATCATAACCTGAAACAGAGGTTTTGGTGGCCAGGGATGAAGAAGTAGGTAGCTGAGTATGTAGCGTCGTGTTTGACTTGTCAGAAGGCTAAGGTGGAACATCAGAAACCAGCTGGACTGCTACAGTCATTGAATGTACCAGAGTGGAAGTGGGACAACATATCTATGGACTTCGTAGTGGCATTACCAAGGACCCAGAGGAAGTTTAATTCGATTTGGGTGATTGTAAACAGGTTGACGAAGTCTGCTCATTTCCTACCAGTGAAGACTACTTATGATGTGGCTAAGCTGGCAGAGATCTATGTTGCAGAGATTGTCAGACTGCACGGAGTACCTTCCAGTATTGTGTCGGATAGGGATCTGAAGTTTACCTCCCATTTTTGGGGAGCATTGCATGAGGCTTTGGGCACCAAGCTGAGGTTGAGCTCTGCCTATCAACCCCAGACTGATGGACAAACAGAGAGGACCATTCAGACATTAGAGGATTTGTTGAGGGCTTGTGTGCTGGATGATCGGGGGAGCTGGGATAATCTGTTGCTCTTATTGAGTTCACCTACAACAACAGTTATCATGCGAGCATTGGGATGGCACCATATGAGGCTTTGTATGGGCGTAAGTGTCAAACCCCTTTGTGCTGGTATCAAGATGGAGAGAGTTTGATCGTAGGACCTGAATTGTTGCAGCAAACCACCGAAAAAGTCAGACTAATCCAAGAAAGAATGAGGACAGCTCAAAGCAGACAGAAAAGTTACGCAGACCAACGGAGGAGACCTCTGGAGTTTCAGGAGGGTGAACATGTGTTTTTAAGAGTGATGCCTACTACCGGTGTGGGCAGGGCTTTAAAGTCCAAGAAGCTTACCCCTAAGTTAATTGGGCCATATCAGATTCTTCAACGTGTGGGTACTGTAGCTTATCAGATTGCTTTACCTCCGAATTTGGCCAACCTTCACAATGTGTTTCATGTTTCTCAATTGAGGAAGTACATAGCCGATCCTTCACACGTTATTGCACCAGATGATATCCAGTTGAAGGAGAACCTTTCCTTCGAAGTTCCACCCATAAGTATTGGAGATAGGACAGTCAAGCACTTGAGGGGCAAGGAAATTTCCTTGCCGAAAGTGATTTGGAATCTGACGACTGGAGACGCTACTTGGGAGTTGGAGAACGAAATGAGGGAGCTTTACCCTAATCTCTTTGAGTCGGTCTAGTTTCGAGGGCGAAACTATTTTAAGGGTGTAAGTATTGTAACACCCCAAGTTTATTATTAATATATGAGTATATATGTGTGCATATATTAGCAATCTTGTGATAATTTTGTGTGAGCTTGTTTTAGTAAATTGCATATCTTAACGATATATTATTATTATTATTATTATTATTATTATTATTATTATTATTATTATTATTGTTGTTGTTGTTGTTGTTGTTGTTGTTGTTGTTGTTGTTGTTGTTGTTGTTGTTGAATTAATTAGGAATGATTATGTGAGAAGAGATGGAATTGAGGTGCTGACGCAGGCCACCTCTTTGTTCTCTTAAATTTTATTTTTGGTTACGCTGCTGCTTCCTTGGTTTTAAAAAAAAATTATTTTTACTTGTTGCGCCATGGCCCATTTCTCATACACCCCTAGGCCTACACTATTCATCATCTCCCTGATCAATCAGAGACACGCCGACAGCACAAAATAAACAAAAACCTTTCTCCTCCTTCTCTACTTGTGTTCTCCTTCCTCCGACCACGGCAAGCCGCAAAATTGTGCCTTCCCACACGAAATTGGCCTCTGAACGCGTTTCCAGCATCGTCTTGATCAATCGCGGTGCCGTTTGACGCGTCCTCCTTCTTTGGGCGGACTTTATTTTCCATTTTCTAGTCACTATAGTCGTCATTTCCGAAAACGGATGACATTTTTGGACTCCTCTCGTCGAAACCTTCGGGAAACACTACTCGTTCTCTCGTTTTGGTGAAGTTGACGTTGGACCTGTCGTAACCCGTTGTCTCGGTAAGACGTTTTCCGGTCAATCTTTTGGTTTTCTTTTGACTTCGTTTCAGTTTTAAAAATCCCAAAATATTATTTGACATGGATCTTCATTTTTTTCCAGCCGCATTTCGTTCTTTGCGTGACCGTTAATTTTCTCGATGCTCGTTGGGTCCCTAATTCTGTTTCTGTGGGCAAATCCTTTTGCTCTCCTTAACACTGCGATTTTTCTCGACCAAGGTAAGGGCTTTTCTCCTACATGTTAGAGCTGAACATTGGTAGTTGTTTAAATATGGATAGAAATTTGTGTGGTGTCTTGTTGAAAGGAAAAATTCATATCCTTATGAAATAAAAATCTATGATGTTTCACTATTTAATTTTTATTTTCGTGTAACCCTCTAAAGGAATATGTTGATGATTTTTCTTGCTATTTTATTGATTCTATACTCATATGTTGTTGAAAATCGTGGGAGTTATATTTTTAGTGCTAAAGATTTATTCTATATTGTCCATGAAATATGTTTGTGGCTCCTTAATTTTGATAAGGATTGATTCATATAAATATGTTTTGTCTCTTGATGATTTATTATATTTCGTTTGACGAGGAAAACGATTTTTGATATATATAGAGTAACATGGATAATCGCTAATTCTTGTCATCTTGATTTGGTGCAAATCGGTTATGTGATTTATTCATTGTGATTTTAAATAATGTGTTTATTGTGGATTGTTGAACCTGTTTAATTAATTTGTGATGGATGTGCATTTGTGGTGCTATGGCCATGAGATGATGAGGTTAGTTCAGGAAGGTAATTTTGATATGTGTGATGTGCATTGTGTTGTGTTAAGATCGTGATATGATTAGGCTATTTCATAAAAGAAAATTGGAGATGTGTTATTTGGATATGATTTAATTCCCCATTGGTATGTGAGGTTGTTATTGTTTTGGACCTTTGTATTTAAGGTCTTCGTGGCGGTGATATGATTTAATTCCCCATTGGTATGGGAGGTAGCTATTGTTTTGGACCTTTGTATTTAAGGTATTCGTGGCAGTGATATGCTTTGATTACCCATTGATATGGGAGGTACCTATTATTTTTGGACGACCTTTGTGGTTAAAGCCTTCGTGGCGGTGTTAAATTAAATTCCCCATTGGTATGGAATGACTATATCGCGATCATGAGAGTCTTGCATAAGGCATACATACTAACTCGAATATGCTGAATTTGGTGATGTTGTAAATGTGATTATTTTATTTGTAAGTTAGTATAAAGAAGAAGAAAAAAGAATAGATTCTCTTATATCTTAAAGGTGATTATTTTTAATTTCAAGTTCGTATGTGGATGTGAATATATTTTCTTATTGGTTGTTTGTTATGATTATTCTTGTCTTACATATTTTTATTTAAATGTGAAAGAGAAATTATAAATAGTATCTGAGCAATTTTTCCATGCTTTAGCTTATTACAACTTGTCATATGAACTGACCCTTACACCACTTTTTAGGTACAAGTGAATTTGAGAAGCCTCAAGCATGATTTGTTTGCATTATGGTTGATCGTGTTGTCGACGAATAATTGGGGGTACATGGGTGTTAGATGCTATGTGCTACTTTTGAACATTAATATTATTTCGCACGAATTGAGCTTAGTATTTCCTTATTTCAGACATGGTGTTTTTCCCGCTAAGTAATTGGGATAACTTCAACCTTGGTTATTTTCCCTATAATTTATAATCTCATGATTTTATTACATTTTAGTTGTCTTGTAGAGTAGTTACAGGTACTTATTAAATTAGTTTCACCTGATTTAAAATGAAATTAAATTTTAGTTAGATTAAAATTAGTTTAGTGATTAAGTAGGGTCCTTGCTATTAATTAAATTTTTACAATTGACAATAAAGCATTTTCGCGTTTAACGTTTATAAGTTATTAACGGTAACTTTTATTTATCAAAAAAAAAAGGCCAATTTTCTTAGAATAGTCTAGTTAATACCTTGAAAATTCGGGGCGTTAAAAGAAGCAATTTAAGACAATGCTCTCCAAGGTTTATGTATTTGGTGGGGTAGATAAAGATGGCAACACAATGCCATTAGGTAAATATAGTTTTATCTCCGCGGAATCATGGCAGTTGTTTGTCCAGAGCCGATGTGATGAAAAGTTTCAGGTTAGTGGTTGTTTTTTAATTAGCGGCCTAGCTAATTTAAATTTTTTACTGATTTTTAATTTTTTATATGTTATTTATAATAGGCGAAAAGGAAAAAGGGCAAGCAAAAAGAATCTATACCCCCACAGAATGTCTCGTGGGGGTTATGTAAAGCTTAAGAAGAAAATCGTGGAAGAGAGGTTGAAAAAAATGACCGAAGATTTGGTAGATAAAGCAGGCTCAGTTTGAAATGAGCCTCCTCCTGAACCAGGACGTCATGAGCTATTGCTGATGGCCCTACAAAAGCCATCGGGAGATTATACATCTGAGGCACAGCCTCAGTGGCTGTTAGGATTATAAGTAAATCTTTCGATTCATCAATGTAATTGTTTTACAACTTATGCATTCTCTCACATCATGTATTAATTAACAAATTTATATATATTTTGTAGGAAGAGTTGGTCGAACATAGCACACAAGGATCTTTTGTTCCATATGGACGTCAGGATATCCCGATAACTGCCATTGGAACATAAGAGCACCCTGGTCGTATTTGCACTGTTGGTGGGGGTGTGGGCCTAAAGTACTACTATGGAGGACCTGCACGCCCTACCTCAGGAATGATCTCTGATGAGTGCTTCAGGCCATCCGGCACGAGATCCAGCAGCAGGTCCGGAGAGAGATGAACCAGGAGTTCTAGGAGAAGATGCAACAGGAGTTCAATGAGAAGAAGCAATAGGAGCTCCGGGATAAGCACTCAAAGGAGATCCAGGAAGAGATAAGCGTAAGTATGAAGGACGAGATCCAACAAAAGGTTTTGCAGGTATGTGTAACTTAACACAATTAATGAAATGTGTAAAAAATACTAACTTTATCAATATTGTTAGTAATGTTTAATTAATTTGATACAGATGCTGCAATCCATGGGTGTAAGCAATTATAATGCTCCACCTGGTTGTTCTCCTAGAGCTACCACGCATGTCAGCGCCAAGGGTAGTAATTGTGCACCTGACATTAAGGACCAGGCGCCTAGAGAAAATTTTGTTGAAAAGTTAAAGAATCTCAAGGGTGAGAGCTTCCCAGTAGACTTGGACCATGATTCCTATGTCCATCCATGGTTCACGATTGAAAGGAAAGATGTGGATGAGATTATGGATGATACCCAGTGGCTTTCCACCGAGGTGTTGTCATTATGGTGCACGTAAGTATCTAATTCACTTTGTATCAATTGTAATTAACTATTTCAAAATTTATTAACTATTTCAAAGTCTATTTGCTAATTGTAATTAACATTTGATTAAAAATCTTAGGTATCTGCATCGTCTCAGTATCGCAAAGGGCATTAGCGATATGTTTGGATTCTTTGACCCAGTCAAGATTGTTTCCTCCAAACATTGCCTTCCTGCAGACGTAATTCAATCTTACATGGAAAATAAGATACAGAGTGAGCCAAAAGTATGTTACTTAGGACTGTATTTGCATAGGTAAGTACATATGTTATTAGTTGTTGTCAAATTGGTAGCCTAGTTTGCTTTTGTTTGTTTCTGCTTCAGATAAACCATTATTGTTGTTCATTATTTGCAACGATCACTGGCAGTTGTTTATCCTTAAGCCTAGGGATAATGTTGTTGTTTAGTTGTGTTCGCTGCATTATCAACCAAACGATGTAATTAAGGGCATGATTGAAAGGTAAACTTATATTTATCATATATACATTGATTCTTTGTCTCCTGATTTGCAACTTAATTTTGATGAATATGTTCTTTTATAAGGATATATAATAAGAAACCTAAATGGATGCAGCCTAAGGTAAATAGTTTGTCTTTTTAAAATTCATTTACTTAATTCATTTGTAGTACTAGTTAATGTGTATAATTTTTACTCATTATATGTTATTACGGTATTCATTTGTAGGGGCCTCGACAAAAGAACGGCTGGGCCTGTGGGTACTATGTGATGAAAAGTATGTTAACAATTGTCTCGGCAGATATTGTTGACGGATGGGAAATAGTAATAAAATTTTTAACCTCCTACTATTATATTTGTAATATGAAAAACATGTTATTACTTTTAGGCCAGTATAATTTATTATATATATGTTTGAACTTGCATATATTCAATAACCCAACTGAATATGGTCAAGATGAAATTGAGGATGTTAGACAAACTTGGGTTGAATTCCTTTTGCAAATGATTGAGGAGAAAGAAAGGAAGATGCAATTGCAAGAATCCCAAGGAACAAAGTCATCAAAAAGACCTAACAAATCATCAAAATGACTTTGTATATACCACTTGATCATTCTTTGTACATTGTTTATATATTGTTTATGTGCGTAGCACTTGATCATTCTTTGTACTTTGTATATATATAGTTTAACTTTGTTTATGTGTATATTTGATATGTTTATAGATTAAATTTAATATATGTTTAAATGGTTTGAATTTTGGACACATTTGGTGCCATTTGTTGGCAAATTTGTTGCATGTTTATTGTAATTTAGATAGCCTCTGGGTAGGAATGGACAAAAACAAAAAGAGAAAAAAATAAAACCTTTTACGCCGGTTTTGCATGAACCCAGTGTAAAAGATATACTTTTAACACTTGTTTTTGTCAACAATCGGTGTAAAATGTCCTTCAGAAAATAAGATAAAACCCAAACTTTACAATTTACACCGAAAATATAACCGGTGTAAAAATCAACATTTTACGCTGGTTAAATAACCGGTGTAAAAACCCCAACATACAACACCGAGAACATCTACACTGGTACAAAAACTGGTGTAAAAAGTCATTTTTAACCGGTGTAAAATCCTCTTTCTGCACTGGTGAGGGTAGGATTAGGAAATTTGGGGATGTTACAAACCCTAGCATCGCGTGAGTTGTAACACCCAGCCGAGGCAGGGTATTTACGTTACTTACTTAAGCAATAATAATTCATATTTAAGGAAAATACACATTTTATTTATTATTAGAAAAGACAAACATGTTACAAGTACACATCTAAATATAACCCTACACCCACAAGGGGTGACAAAAGTCCCACTAGCCATGACACGAGTATCTACCCTCTGCCTCTAGGCAGTCTTCCCATAGACTCCCCAACTCCAAGCACAGGTTAATCTTGTCCACCTGCTATTTATCATCATATAATAGAAACATACAAGAAAAGCAAAGGGGTAAGATATCCATTAATCACCATCAAACAGGAAAATAGCATAGCAGAATAGCTGTCATCATACACAGTACAAGCATAACTTCACCAACACGATTGATACCACAAACATCACACTCAAACTTCTGGGCATATGGTCACAGACCTCGTCATACTGATACGTCATACTGACAAACCTGACCATACTGCCACAGATTACATCTCACCACAGACAGACGCAGATCAACGAGCTTTCGGGCTGATAAACGGCCAGAAATTACTAATCTTTTCGGGCCATTATCGCCCTACTCCCTAGACTAATCACTAGTCTCAGGGCACGGATGAATGAGATAAGTTGGTTGTCTCGGGACATATCCTGATACACTACCATCTTCGATCACCGATTACGGTATTCCCCATACTAGGAATCACCGTCTCTGATTATCGAAGTAAGGTATCGTCCCGTGCACAAGGACGACATCCCCATACTGGGAATGGCCAAGATTTTCCACCCATCAGACGTGGAGTCCTGGAGACTCGTCAAGATGACCGAGTACACATACCCTCGAGGCCACTAACTATCTCCAAACTAATCCGTACCTTCGGTTCCACGGACGTGGAGAGCCTCGTCGGAAAGACCGAGTTCCCATACCCTCAAGGTCTTGGTCGAGTACACATACCCTCAAGGCCACCGACTATCTCTAAACCACTATATCAGTACCTCAGGTACAATAACCTCTAGTACACCGACCCGGCTATCACCACTGACAAACAGGATATTGATGGTAATATGTATTATCATCGCCTAGGGATTCACAAATCTCTAACTAGACAGCAGCACCTTTGACTCTAAGACCATGCAACATATTCACATATATCGTATACAACTAGCACAAAAATATCAGATATAAATCATCAATCATAATTTACCAGCATATAAATTACTTCTAGTGTCGCATAGACGACTGTCAACTAACCACACATAAGTCAACCTATGTTAGTTAATAGGTCTACGGCGACTATCCTTAGCCACCGCATACTACAACCCCTCTCCTGAGGTGTTGTTGCTATCAACCCCGAGTAGAGTTAAGGTCCCCTACGTACGCTAACAGAACTACTCTACTACCTATTTTCCTAATGATTAAGGTATTTTCTAGCTTACCTGGCTTAGAAGACCGTCGATGCCCTTATCCTGTCCCCGCATCCCGTCGTGCCTCCAAAGCTCCTCCACGCACCCCCAAAGGATCCTTTGGAAGAAGGTGAGGAGAATGGAGGGTGAAGGATGATATTTATAAACATTTCGGGTCCATCACATCGTGATGGTCTTCAGGCACAAAGGCCATCGCGTCGCGGTGAGGGATACATGTCAACAATCCCACGCTCCAATCCACCGACTCACCCACCGACTCGATCGCGTCATGATGCTCTACGGTCCTTAAGGAGAAAGGTTCCATTTTCGTTTTTCTAGAAGATTCTAGGGTATTTCGTGCTCTTCTAAGGGTTTCTAAGTCTTTTCCAAGCCTATTTCATCCCTAATTAGGATTTCTAACTCCCGTTTATCACTTAATTAGTGATCTAATTATTTCCCTAATATTGTTTAAAACCAGGATGTCACATTACTACCCCCTTAAAATAAATTCCATCCTCTGAATTTAGGGTTAAGTACATGAATCTGAGGTCTCCTCAGATCCTTTGACTACGAACATTCGCCTGGCTCGTGTTGCTGGTTTTGATGCTGCTAGTTTAGATGTGGCAGTGGGTTCGTCCTTCTGTCGTTTAGTTTCAGTCCTAGTGGTTATCTCTTGCGTATAATCCCGGGCAATATGTCCTGGTTTCTTGCACCGATAACAGACATACTCTTTTTCAAGACATTCCTGAGGATAATGTCTTTCTCCACATTGAATACATCTAATTGACCTTGGTTGTTCACTTCCAGCTTCTATGAGTGATTGGTTGGGACAATTATAGGGTCCTTGATTATTTTTCTCATTTTGGTTCTTCCTATGGTTCCTTATGGGTCCACCGTTCTTCTCATTTCCTTTTTCTAATCAGTTGTCAAGATTTTCCAGCTCGATACTCTTCTCTAATAATTCGAGAAAACGACAAATCTTCAGAGGGACCATGGATCTACGCAGCTCAGGTTTTAATCCGTCCTCAAATTGTCTGCACATCCATTCCTCGTCTGGGTTCATATGGTAAAACCGAGAGTATTTAATCAGAGTCTCAAATTTTACTACATACTCCCACTGACATCTTTCCTTGCTTTAGACTGAGGAATTCCTTCTCCTTTTTGCGTCTGGGTGTACTTGGGAAATACTTCTCTAAAAAGCAAGTCCAGACTCTGCTCCTCAGTCTCCAATATTCTTTGCTTATTCCTCCACCAGGACTCTGCTCCTCCTACCAGCAGAAAGCTTACATAGGTTATTTTTCGATCATCCCGGCAGCATAGTGCCACGAAGATCTTCTCAACCTATTGGAGCCACAACTCTGCTCCTTCCGGATCAAATTCTCCTTTAAACTGGGGAGGTTTATTCTTCATAAAGGCTGCCTATTATGCATCAACAGTTACTTCTCCTCCTCCTCCTTCATTCAACAGATGCTGGAGTAACTGTCCCTGCTATTGTATCAGTAGGGCGTTCTGTTGTGCCTGCTGTTGCATGGCTACCACTAGATTCTCTATACCTCCTGTTCAATTATATCTTGATGGAATATTACTTCGTTCTCCATTTAGAGCTTTTCGAGCTATCCGTTAGCTGGAAACATAACCAATGGCTCAAGATATCCTACACAACTAGGATTTCCTAATACTAGTTTCAGACTTTCTACCCAACCCCCGACTTAGTTGTCATCCGATGTGGAGACAACTAGACTCTAAACACAGCCTGTGACTCAACCCTCCCCACAGTCCGGTTAGAATCGGACTGCTCTGATATCACTAATGTAACACCCCGTCGAGACAGGGTATTTACTTTATTTACTTAAGCAATAATAATTCATATTTAAGGAAAATACACATTTTATTTATTATTAGAAAAGACAAACATGTTACAAGTATAGATCTAAATATAACCCTACACCCACAAGGGGTGATAAAAGGCTCACTGGTCGTGACACGAGTATCTGCCCTCTGCCTCTAGGCAGCCTTCCCATAGACTCCCCAACCTCTAAGCACAGGTTGATCTTGTCCATCTGCTATTTATCATCATATAATAGAAATATACAAGAAAAGAAAAAGGGTAAGACATCCATCAATCACCATCAAACAGGAAAATATCATAACAGAATAGCTGTCATCATACACAGCACAATCATAACTTCACCAACATGACTGATACCACAAACATCACACTCAGACTTCTGAGCATATGGTCACAGACCCCGTCATACTGATACGCCATACTGACAAACCTGACCATACAGTTACAGATTACATCTCACCACAGACTGATGCAGATCGATGAGGTTTTGGATTGATCACCGGCCCTACTAAACCAGACTAGAAATTGCTGATCTTTTCAGGCCATTATCGCCCTACTCCCTAGACTAATCACCAGTCTCAGGGCACAGAGGAATGAGATAAGTTGGTTGTCCCAGGAACATATCATGATATGCTACTATCTTTGATCACCGATTACGGTATTCCCCATACTAGGAATCACCGTCTCTGATTATCGAAGTAAGGTACCGTCCCGGGCACAAGGACGGCATCCCCATACTGGGAATGGCCAAAATTGTCAACCCATCAGACGTGGAGTCCTGGAGACTTATTAGGATGACCGAGTACACATACCCTCGAGGCCACTAACTATCTCCCAACTACTCCGTACCTTCGGTTCCACGGACGTGGAGAGCCTCGTCGGAAAGACCGAGTTCCCATACCCTCAAGGTCTTGGCCGAGTACACATACCCTCAAGGCCATCGACTATCTCTAAACCACTCTATCAGTACCTCAGGTACACTAACCTCGGGTACACTGACCCGGCTATTACCACTGACAAATAGGATATCGACGGTAATATGTATTATCACCGCCTAGGGATTCACAAATCTCTAACTAGAGAGCGACATCCTTGACTCTAAGACCATGCATCATATTGACATATATCATATACAACTAGCACATAAATATCAGATATAAATCATCAATCATAATTTACCAGCATATAAATTACTTCTAGTTTCGCATAGACGACTGTCAACTAACCACACATAAGTCAACCTATAATGGTTGATAGGTCTACGGCGACTATCCTTAGCCACCGCATACCACAACTCCTCTCCTGAGGTGTTGCTGCTATCAACCCCTAGCAGGGTTAAGGTCCCCTATGCACGCTAACAGTACTACTCGACTACCTATTTTCCTAGTGATTAAGGTGTCTTCCCCCTTACCTGGCTTAGAAGACCGTCGCTGCCCGTATCCTGTCCCCACGTCCCGTCGTGCCTCCAAAGCTCCTCCACGCACCCCCAAAGGATCCTTTGGAAGAAGGTGAGGAGAATGGAGGGTGAAGGATGACATAACGGGTCCACTGCGTCGCGATGGTCTTCAGGCACAAAGGCCATCGTGTCGCGGTGAGGGACACGTGTTTACAATCCCACGCTCCGATCCACCGACTCGATCACGTCGCGATGCTCTCCTTTATATTCTCCGTTGCGTCACGATGGTCCATAAGGAGAAAGGTTCTGTTTTCATCTTTCTAGAAGATTCTAGGGTATTCTGTGCTCTTCTAAGGGTTTTTAAGTCTTTTCCAAGCCTATTTCATCCCTAATTAAGATTTCTAACTCCCGTTTATCACTTAATTACTCATCTAATTATTTCCCTAATATTGTTTAAAAACCAGGATGTCACATGAGGCGTTGTACTAATAACGTGTTACCAAACAAGCACGCATATATTCCAACAATCATATATCATCTAGAAGTTGTATATCCTAAGCTTATCAATCATGCATATCATATTATTAATCCTATGTTGGTTGATAGATCTATGATACCTATCCTTAGACACCATATAGACTGCAACCTCTATCCTTAAGTGTTGATAATATCAACCTCTAGTAGGGCTTAGGTCACCCTACGCATATCTACACACATATTCTAACCTAAAATTCCCGGCGAGCAGGGTTTTGTTCTCCCACCTAGCACCATACGCTTGTGAAGTAAACTATTGTCACAAGGAGGGGGTTGAATTGTGAACCTTTTATATTTATCCTGAAATAATACAAGAATGTCGTTTAAAGTAGAAACTTAGACATGAGTAGGTTTGTTATGCGAGATATAAACAAACCTACTCTGTAGTGATTTTAGACTGAGAAGGTAAGATAGAATCTATGGATAATACAAGTGCAGATATAGATAGATGCATGAATGGATTTTCTTAAACCTATCTTTGATGTGCTTGCTTGAGTGTGTTGTTCAGGTTTGAACAACTTTTCCTCTTGTCAAAGCTTGATCATAAAACCAGTTTTCTATAATGCAACTTAGAATTGAGAAGGTTTAGTTAATGCAAGACCTTCTCGAGTTTGATGCAAAGATAGTTTTTCACATAACAGATGCAAAATGCTTATAACTGAATAAATAAAGCAGATAAAGACATAAAGGAGTTATAGTGGTTCACCCAATTGTAGGTTACATCCACTCCTCACATCCAGGGAGTATTTCCACTATTATCCAAATAGTCACAACACTTTTAAACCATATATTGGATAAAATCTCTTAATAGCTTTCTTCTACAGATCTACCTATTGTCTCTCTTTAGAAACACTCTCTTATTTTTCTAAAAAGGATCTATTCAACACTTCCTCATCAAATCTCACCAACTTAAGTAGTTTGATAGGATAGGAATGATTACAACTTAGGTAGTTTAGCCCGACGGACTGGCCCACCCCACCCAACCCGTGGTCCGACAGGTTGGCGGGCTAGGCGAGATGTGTTATGCAGGGTGGTGGGATAATATACCCTAATCCACCCCTCCCCGTTTTGGCAGGCTGGCAGGTTGTGCCGTATTGCCACCCTTATATATATACAAGAGATAAAAAGACTAAACTATCCTTAAGTAAATAAAGGCCTAATATTATCTAACACCTCCCTCAAACTCATGATACATAAATAGGGAGCATCGAGAGTTATTTAGCCAAGAAACGAAAATGTTGAGTAGAATGCAGTTTTGTGAACAAGTAGCAATTTGCATAGAGGAGGAAACAAAAGGTAAACTGGTGGTGCCATGTTGAAAGTGGTGGTGTATGAGATGACAATCAATCTCAATATGCTTGATGCTTTCATGGAAGACCAAGTTTTGAGCAATCTAAATGGCATTCTTATTATCACAGTACATAGGAGTTGGTCTAGAGAGAGAGACACCCATATCAAAAAGTAACCAACATAACCAAACTATTTTTGCAGTGGTGGATGTCATAGCACGATACACAGCTTCTGTAGAGGAGCGAGAGGCAATATTTTGCTTCTTACTCTTCCAAGAAATAAGAGAATCTCCTAAAAAGATGCAAAATCATGTGGTAGACTTACGATCAATGGGGTTACTAGCTCAATCAGCGTTAGAGTAAGCACACAATTCGAAGGAAGAAGATGAAGGAAATAGTAGAATCTGAAAGTGATTGCCCCGAAGATACCAAAGAATGCAAAGAGCAGCTGCCCAATGCACTGAAATAGGGGAAACAACAAACTGACTGACAACATGCACTACATAAGCAATATCAGGTCTAGTGATGGTAAGATACACCAAACTACCAACCAAAGTATGATACAAGGTAGAATCCAATAAAGGGACAACACAATAGGAGACATATTTTGCATTAAGCTCAATAGGGGTGTCAGCTGCTCGAATATCAGAGAGGCAAGCTGGTTCAAGAATATTGGCAATATACTTAGATTGAGAAAGAAGATAACCTCTAGGAGAGTAGGCAACTTCATCCCCAAGAAATAGCAGAGAGCACATAAATCTTTCATCTCAAATTGTTGGGCTAGTTGCAATTTCAACTCTGCAATCCCTTTAACATCATCTCCTCTAATAATCATATCATCAACATATAGAGAGAGAATATAATATGGCCATGGAAAGTGGACCTGAGAAACAAAGAAGAATCATGGGCACTAGAGTCGAAGCCAAGATATTCAATCACAATGGAGAATTGTTCAAACCAAGCTCGAGGAGCTTGTTTCAGCTCATAGAGAGCCTTCTTTAGCTTACAAACTTCCCTTGGATCATGAGAAATACCTGGTGGAGGTACCATGTAAACTTTCTCTTGAAGATCACTATTCAAGAAGGCATTTTTAATATCCATTTGAGAAATATGCCACTGACGAACAGATGCAATAGCAATGAAAATGCAAATAGTGGTATTTTTGCAATAGGAGCAAAAATTTCTTCATAATCCATACCATATTGTTGTGAAAATCCTTTATCCACAAGACGAGTCTTGTAACGCTCAACAGTATACCCAACGAGAACCAATAGCACGTTTTCTTGGTGGGAGAGGTACCAAGTCCCAAGTACCTGTCTTATGTAAAGCAGAAAGTTCATCTGCCATAGCATGTTGCCAAAGGGGATCAACAAGAGCATCTTGGTAGGAAGATGGCTCAGACAAACTGTGAATGGATGTCAAAAAAGAAGCAAAAGAAGTGGAATAAGTGGAGTAAACAAAATCTGGTAATTGAGTGGACTTATAATAAGGTTGAGGATAATGAGGAGGAGGATCAACGATCGCAAAGGTTCTTGGGAAGTCGTGAGGCAGGAGGAACATCTAGAGGTGTAGAATTACTAGTGTCAACCTTGCAATTATCAACATCAAAGTCATTGGGATCATCAATATTCATGGCAAAAGGATCAATACGAGTGAGATCAGACCTTGTAAGGCTGTGAGAATCAAAGGGAATAGAATAAAATGGTATGTGCTCAAGAAACACAACATGACAAGAAACATAAAGTTTTCGACTTACGGGGTCATAACAATGATAACCCTTCTGACCATCCCATAACTAAGAAAAACACATATCGCAGAACGAGAAGACAATTTACTACATTCTACATGAGGACAAGAACAAAACAAGTAGAGCCAAAGACTCTAAAGGATGAATAATCAGGAACACAACCATACAACTTTTCAAAGAGAGACAAATCTGAGGTAGCAGAAGATGGAATTCTGTTAATAGCATGGATAACAGTAAGAACAGCTTCACCCCAAAACTCTCTTGGAACAAAAGCAGGCAAAAGAAGACAACGACCAGTTTCAACGATGTGGCAATGTTTCCTTTCAGCAACTCCATTTTGTTCTGGAGTATCAGTACAAGAAGTTTAATGAAAGATCCCATCAGAGACAAGTAACTCAGAGAATTTATTAGAAGCATATTACCTCCTAAACACATCAAAAACACTTAATAACAGTATTACGTTGAGTTTTAACAAAAGCACGAAACATATGGTAAATACCAAGGAAACCAGAACGATGTTTCATAAGGTAAACCCAATAATAACGAGTATAATCATCAATGAATGATACATAATATCTATATCCACCTTTGGAAGGAACCGGTGATGAGGCCTATACATCAGAGTGAACCAAGTCAAAAAGTGCATTAGAAACTGAAACACTTTTACTAAAGGGAAAAGCAAAAAATTTAGCAAGTTTGCAATCACAACAATTAGAAATATCACTTGTTTACAACTTTCCTAAAGCTCCTGTAGAAGCTAAGTACTTTAATTGAGAAGAAGAAACATGTCCAAGATGAGAGTGCCATAAATAAAAACTACAAAAAGAGGGATTTAAGCGAAAAGATGACAAGTCAACACTAGTAGCTGGAACTTTCAGCTAGTCCAAGCAATCCTGGTCCGTTTGCGAGTTTCTACCATTGTTTCAGATCTCAGAGAGCTTCAGATGAAAGAAGATGAACAAAAGAAAAAAAAAATATAAACGTTCCCCACAAACAGTCCCAGTGTTCAGTCAAGAAACTTATGAGGAACTATCTCTAAAATTAGGATCTTTTGAGAAGGTCTAAGAGAGCTACAATGATGGGAAGAAGACGATGAATAGATGGGTTTGTGCAAATGTTTTTTGACGTCTCACTAAATTATTTTAACTCACTATCAGAATTTGTGCAAATGTTTTTTTTAAGGTTAAAATAATATTTTAGTCCCGACATCAATTCTTAATTTGGTCCTTATACGAAAAAAAATTATTAAAACGGTCTCTTCACGTAACTGTTACCCATTTAGTCTCTGCCGTCCAACCACATTTTCTAACTGTTACCCATTTGGTCCCTATACGTGACATAAATACTTAATTTGGTCCCTATATGAAAAAAATTATTAAAATAGTCCCTGTAAGAAACACTGACTAAAAGCTCATTAATATGGTCCCTATAAGAAAAATAAACTATTAAAACAGTCCCTATACGAAAAAAAACTATTAAAACAATCCCTATACGAAAAAAATATTAAAACAGTCTCATAACAAAAAAATGACTAAAATCTTCCCATGTTGTAATCCAAATATGGTCCCTAATGTGACACTTGCCCATGTGTTAAGTACATATAAGTCATATTTAATCCACAAACAAACATATAAGATATTTAATCCACAAACAAACATATAAAACCACTTTGATTAGGTACATAAAAGTGCTTATAAATCCACAACATAATATGTTTGTTTGTGGATTAAATATGACTTATATGTACCTAACACATGGACAAGTGTCACATTAGGGACCATACTTGGATTGCAACATTGGAAGGTTTTAGTCATTTTTTGTTACAGAGACTGTTTTAATAGTTATTTCCGTATAGGGACTGGTTTAGTAGTTTTTTTTTTGTATATGGACTGTTTTAATAGTTTATTTTTCGTATAGGGACCATATTAATAAGCGTTTAGTCATTGTTTCTTACAGTGACTGTTTTAATAATTTTTTTCGTATAGGGGCCAAACTAAGAATTTATGTCACGTATAGGGACTGTTAATAATTGTTTTAAACAGTTAACGCCGTTAGAAAATATAGTTAGACGACAGGGACTAAATTAAGAATTTATGTACGTATAGGGACTGTTTTAATAACTTTTTTCATATAGAGACCAAATTAAGAATTGATGTCACGTATAGGGACTAAAATATTATTTTAACGTTTTTTTAAATAATGGGTTGAAATTGTTCAGATTTTGGGGTGGATTAGAGGCATCATCAAGCAGTAATTTAGTTAGTTGTCTGCAACGAGTGGTAATCGATCCTCCTGAAATTAGCTGTGCTCTAGCATGTTGACTGGAGCTTTGCCTCTGGTTCTTTACTGGTCTGATTGTATAGCATTTTAATGGGTAACTAGTTAGAACACTCGTGCTTCAACACACTAAGAGAAATGAAATTGGGCGGGAAACTATTTTTGGGTGAGTGAATAAGATGTTGCCACATGTATTGTAGTTAAGTTTCTATAGTAAATAAAATAGATAGATAGATAGATAGATAGATAGAATAGATAAATAAAATAGAATAGAAGATAATGTGATCCCTATCCAAATGAGCAATGCATTTGACTCTGTCTACAGAACGAGAGAGACAGCCCAGTGGTGAGTTGTGGACATTTGAAGAGGAGACTAACCAGGAAGTCAGAGGTTTGAACCCTGCTTCCCCACTAACACTAACAAGGAGAATATACAGACATTTGCCATTAAAAAAAAAAATTGACTCTGCCTACTGTCATCGATGATTGGTTGTCAGTAGTGTTTCATACCTGTAGTAACAATAGAACCATGGATGATTTGATGGAATGTGCTGATAAGTGATCTTTAATGAGTTGATGATTTGGCTATAAATTTTTAATAATACGGAAAACCATATGTGAAACATGCAAAATCCATAACAGCCAGATTAGAAGGCTTTGGTGTTTAGAGCATATATAGAATTCTATAGAAGTTAAACAATCTTAATATGGCAATACTGCTTTGTCAACTCATCAAGCTAACACCATAGGTGATTTCTTCACCATAGCATTTTTTATAGGTTTATTAATAAAATGCAAAGGTAAGTATCTTGATCCTCTGTTTCTCCTGTTGCGATATAAGCTAAAAACCAAGCTATTGGCTAATCTAGTCAAAGCATATATATGTAAGATAGAGGTTTCACCAAATTTATTTCATTGAATATCCTTTAATTGTGATCCTCTAATTCATATATATAGCAGTTGCAATACCATATGGGATATGTCAATCTGAAGTCTATGATCATAACCTATTTTTTTGGTGAATAAAAAAAATGTAAATTGCCTCAAGTTTTACAGTAACAAGAAACACTATCTATCCCTCAAGTTTTTTTGGGTTAATTAATTCCCTCTATTTTCGAAATTAATCAAATGTAAATTCTCTTCTTCCTAGAACCCTTAACTCATTTTCTACTCAAATATTTAGAGGTTTATTATGCAACCAGTAATATCTATTGAAAGTCTCACATCGACTAGAGATATGGCCTGAGTGGTGTTTATAACGCTTAAGCAGCCCTCACTTTATAAGCCGGTTTTGTGAGGATGAGTTAGGCCTAAAGCCCAAATTCAAGACGGTATCAGAGCTTATCTTAGATCTGTTATTGGCTCATGATCTCTGTTATTCCATCCATATTTGTCCATGCCACAGATGTCCAGTCATGGACGTGAGGGGGTGCGTTGAGATCCTATTATTCCACCCGCATTAATCCCAAGCTTAGGCAGTCCTCACCTTACAAACCGGTTTTGTGGGGATGAGTTAGGCCTAAAGCCCAAATTCAAGAATAACAAATCTTAATAATCTCCCTCCGCTTGCATCCCCTCAACATGTAACCAATGCCCCTCAGACTAACTAGCTAACTGCTCTAATTGTCTCTGATAGGTATATGGGCCTTAGTGGGCTTTGTTATGTTAGAGTGAGGCTGAATTAGTTATATGTTGCCTATAAATAAGAGGAGAGGTTTAGAGAATGATCAGCTTGTCATTTGTATAGACTTGAGGGCCATTTGGCATTAGAAGGGTATAGAGTCTCTCAAATACTCTAGGAAACCATTTGTAATCTTCATTTTTCTGCATAATTCCAGTTGGTTTACCAACTGGTATCAAAGCAATTCTAATCTTGGAGCTGTGGGGAAATTATATTGAAGATGGGTATGCCAAGATTTGATGGAAGGGAAGATGCCTATTGGTGGTTGATCCAATTCTGCAAGTACCTTGAAGCCCTAAGATTTCATGAGGAAAGTTGGCTAACATTTGTTCATTTGGCACTTGATGGAGAAGCTCACAATTGGTTTTTATCCTGGAAAAAAACCAATCAGAATGTTGAGTTTTTCACCTTTCACATTTGGCACTCTGATGATCAAATTCAAACCAGAATTTGGGATTTATTTTCAAGATTGTAAGGAAGAAGAACCAGTGGCAAGAGTAGAATGCAGTAAAGAAAAAGAATCAAAGGAGGAGGATCGGGTCCCTGAAGAAGAACAAGAACTGAGATTGATTGGTGGGTCAAGAAAAGAATCAAGAACCACCGCCAAAGAAGAAACAGAGGAAATAGCGGGAAAGAAAATTGGAAACGCGACAAATTTGGGTCTAAAAAAAAGATGAGAATCTGAAACAAAAATGGGAAGAACCCGCAACAGTCTTGATGGGTTGGGTCTGGTGCAACCCAGAAAACGCGTCGTCTCTTTCGAATGCAAGGTCATTCTTGGAGAAAGAGGGGTTTTTAGCTGAAAGGGAGATATGGATCGTAAACATGGAAGGCGGAGCGTCCTCCGCCGGACGGTGGTCCTCTTGTGGGTGGTGGTACAAAGACAACAGAGCAGAACAGGGAAGCATGAGCAACAAGTTGGGATGAGTGGGTGGCGTACAAGCTGGAAGACCCACTGCTGAAACGACCAAATGCGAGTTTATCGAGAGGAGGTTATGAGCCATCAACAACGATGAAACTCAGGCCCACAGATACGAAGACCTAACTTCCGCAAACAAGCATAATGGGTATAGCAATCAAGGTGACGTCAAGGGTAGCTGAAATGATGGTATTTCCACAATTGCAGAATTTTGGAGAGTCATCAAGCATGGGGGCCGAGAAAGATGGGTCCATACCTGAACATTGGCCCATGTGCAAGTTGATCCAGCAGCCACCGCCAAGACCACCAGACACATTATTTCAGAATTTGGGCCAAATTGTGGCCCTAATGAGCGAGACCCATATTACGGTGAAGGTGTCTAAGTCTTCAGTCATGTTGTTGGCTTATTTCTACTTAGATGTGGGCTCTATTCAGCTATTAAAAAGATTCAACATGTTCACTAAGCTACAAGGGGATGCCATTAAATGCCACTGCAGTAGTTCCAACATGTTTGGCTCATTATTCTTTCAACTGTGGGACCCAGGGGATTTATCATTCAGAAGAGCATGTCTGAGATGTACTTCCATCTGCAAGGGTAATGAAGATTTTTAGAGCAACAAATAGTCAAGGTTTTGTCATAATACTTCACCTTGAGGACAAGGTGAGTTTTTAAGCGCGGGGGGGGGGGGGGGGAGTATTGATAGGTATATGGGCCTTAGTGGGCTTTGTTATGTTAGAGTAAGGCTGAAGTAGTTATATGTTGCCTATAAATAAGAGGAGAGGTTTAGAGAATGATCAGCTTGTCATTTGTATAGACTTGAGGGCCATTTGGCATTAGGAGAGTCTAGAGTCTCTCAAATACTCTAGGAAATCATTTGTAATCTTCATTTTTCTACATAATTCTAGTTGGTTTCCATCAGTCTCTATATAATTTTTCCTTCTCTTATATCCTAACACCAACATCATGTGCAAAAGCTATGTCACTCCATGTGCTCTATCTTGCACCAGACTTCTCACCATAAATCATTCACTTAAACCAAATATAGTTACTTTTTGCCTCTTGACAATGATAGGGAAAGTAGGATTATATCAAATGGGTGGGTGCCTAACTACCAGGAACTAATATAGAATCCTATGGCACATTGTTAGCATCAACTAACTTCATAATTTTGCCTTATAGTAAGTGGAGCAAATCGCCCTATAGTGCAGGTTAAAATTCAAAAAGCCCTAAAGTGTAGGAAGCATACAGAAAAACTCTTAAACCAACCTCTTTCATTTATTAGAACCATACCTGAAGGTCTGTAATGATCGTTGAATCACCCCAGAATTGATTGGATTGGCAATCGTAAATGTGAAATTGGCCCTTGAACCTAGGCCCCTAAAGAGAGCTAAAGCAACGTATTTTCTTAACTTGAACTCTAAACAATACTCTACATCTTATCAAAATTTCGATGCATCATTAACCATGAAACTTTCACTTCAATTAATGCAAAGAATACTAGAGTTTAACTTCTTTTTCATTTAACATTATTACCAAAAACAGGTTCAACATACATAAGTGCACGTAATACATCCAAAGGAGAACAATTAGAGCCTTTACAACGTCAAATTCTTCCATCAATTTATACTATATTTGTCACACTAAGATGATGTAAATTATGCACATCCTGAAAGTGGCATATGCTTTTATGCAATATGATAAAGTGGGCTTTACACATAAGCACACAAAAGTTGTAGAATCCTCATCAAATGCCAAAGGCACAAAACCAGCATCTGGTCATTAACTCAAATAAACCCACTTCCAAAGGCACGATACTATCATGATCATTTTCACAACACTAGTCTGAATTAAATAAATACTGACTTCAATTGCTTGAGTATCCACAATCACACATTGTTGACAACGTATATAGAGAGTTCCAACAAACTGAATTTGGTGTCACAACATAAACAACAGGCTATCTAAATTTTTAAGAACAATATTTTCTATATATTAAAGAAGTCCCTGTTAGGGGTAACAAAAACAGTTATTCATTGGTAGGAAAAAAACAATTTTGTTTAATCCAACTCGTAAAAGAATCAGTTTAGACATGCCAGGTATGTTGTTAAGGCATACAACAGTAATATAATCTTATGCAAATCAGTAATACATTTATTGAAATTAAAGGGATTTGTGCAAAGGAATGAGGAAAAGTGATACAAAACTGATAGTAATATAATCTTGTGCAATTTAATATGATATGCTGCAATACAAAAGACCTTAACAAGCACTAAGCATTAAGACATTGATGATGGAAAGCAAACTGAAACAAAACACCCACATACTTAATGATTCATTGACATTAACCATAACTGTTTTGCCATTTCTTGGCTGGTTGAGTTAAAAACAAAATAGGAAAATAAGGGATAAAACGACCTTGAAGGTGTACAAAGCATCAACATGGCAAACATAAATATCCATTGTTGTTTTGGGACATTTCAACTAAACCCCACCAAAATTAAAACCCACATCAGATAAAATCGCTGAAGGATTTAACCTCCAATACGGCATTCTCCATGATCACCCTCCCTGACAAAAGAAAAAAAGGTTTAGAAAACCATATCATGACTTAACAAAACTACTAGATTCTGACTATTTTGAGAAGTGCTAATACTTGCAACCCATTAATTTTATGGCAAGAACCAGCCTTTTACATTGTTGAAGAGACACAAAAAAAGATACCTAATACTCTGACAGATGCTGCGGTCTAACTGGGGACCCACGTCCTAAATTTACCATCTTCATTGGCAACATGATTTAGTTGTCTAACCATCTTTCTTGTATCATTAAAATCATCCTCTGAGCGACAAGATAGGTTGCACATCTACCTAAACTTATCAAGCAAAGTTCCATGTCGAGCCATCGACATTGAGTCCCAAACTAAACTACCTTCACCATAGGTCCCTTTGACAAATTCCTTTGCAGTTTTAGTCCATCTTTTAGCACTAGGCATGATGGCATCTCAACCAAGTCTAGATAAACCATCACATGAACTATGTGATTACATGGAATTCCAACAGATTCCATCTCTTGACAAGAGCATTTCAATTAGAAGGTTTGTGGGAAAAATGATACACGCCACTCCATACCTGGTTGGACGTACTTAGACACCATGTAAATGGATTGTGTTAGTGTTTGTTCACATCTAACAACTATCATTAGTGCAAAACCTTCAAGCACGGGACGAAATAACATGAAGATCTCCCTTGTGAACACCCTAGAGGCAGATCTCTCCAATGCTTTCAGGTTTGTTTGCAAAACTGGTTCACCATACACCGATTTGAAATCTGCTTCTAGTTCCTTGTGACTTAAGTTATTCAGGCAATGATGAAAGTTTTTCAAAAAGTCAACCAAATTAAGACATGAACGTGCAAACCTCCCAATGTTACCATACAACCCTTCACATCGAGAAGTAGTCCTAAAACCAGAAAATTATATACCTCGAATGTACGCTGTTGCCAACATCCTCCTTTTCTTATAAATGTCTCTAACCCAGCTATGGTCTTCAAGGCCAAATTGAGCAACCATTTCATCCCACATATGATGGAACTTACTGACCTCATCACACAACATGCATTTTTTGATCTGCTCAATCATACTTGGGTTCTTGACATTGCTATTTGCACCACGTAAAAGGTGTAGTGCACATAATCTATGACGAGCATTTGGAAATAGTTTGCTAATGGCGTTCATCAGTGCAATGTCACCATTAGTGATAACTAATACAGGGGATTTACCTTCCATGGCTACCATGAACTGTTCAAGTAACCATGTGTACATTTCTTCTGTCTCATTAGCAATAATCGCACTAGCAAATACTGTTGTCTAGTTGTGGTGGTTAACACCCGAAAGCACCACTAGCGGGTACGGGTACTTATTACTCTTTCCATAAGTAGTGTCAAAAGCCAGCACATCACCAAACAGTTTATAATCAATCTGACTATCCCGTCACACCAAAACAAATGTTGGAGTCTACCTTACCCGTCAACTGTGTGCCTCCAAAATATTGTTGGATCATGTAATCTCAACCCACAGAGGTACATTAATCCATTTCTAACATCAAAACTGCCTCTTATGTCTTCAACTCCACCAAAGGGAACATCTCCAATTTCAATAGTGTCTAAATTGTCAAATATTTCTTCCATAACCTGCCATACAATAATAGTTTAAAGTTTGGAAAAATGCAAGGGTGGAGAAATTTATTTTATTTGGGGGTTTGGGTAGATCTACTAGGATCAAGTTATGGTAACAACTTTCAATCTACAAAACATCAAAATACAGACAAACCAACTTAATCATTTTATCCATCTCGTCCACATTCATCGCTAAATGTTTCTGGCAAAACCAATAAAACTATCAAGACATTTTTGCCACAAAAATCCAAAGCATGTAAACCCTAAAGACTCTTTTTTTTTAATGTATTAAACCCTAAAGACTTTGAAATATTACAAAAGCCATCCAACAAATTTTGATAGAAAAATGGTTATGGAAATCACATTTTGCATGACAAAGGAATGATCAAACTGAAGTAACATCACAAACACACTCACATAAAGAACAAACCTGAGAGAGTAACGTGAGTTAAATGAAGTTGTGACTCTGATTTCACACCTCTGTAGTTAGCCTATTTCGCCTTCTGACTCTGACTTCTCTCCTTTTCCTTCCCAATAGAAACAAAAGATGCTTCTTCTTCTTCTTCTTCTTCTTCAAGAGGTGAAGTTGCTCCTTTTGTTTTGGAAAAAAAAAAGAACGGAAAATGAAAGCAGGGTTCGATTCCGTTCTCTTTTGAGAAGCACAGGCTGAGAGAGCAGTCAACAGTGTCAGAAGAGGACAGTGACTAATCCCTCTATGTTTTCTTCTTCGGCAAGTTTGAGGCCTCTCATCTCTCTGCGCTGTTACCATTGCTCCTTTATTTTCTACTAATGTAAAGGAATTTGATTAAATGTAAAAAACTTGAATGAATATTATAATATTAATTAAATGTAGTATGTTTTTAATAACTAGGCCGGGTCTAGCTGAAGAAGCAAGTCTCACACAAGGTGGTAAACTGAGGTTTGAATCCATGTTGGGAAAGGTGTTCACATTTGGTACCTTGTCTCGAACATGATTACGTCTTGTAACATTCCCTTCCCGGTGTACGGAAAGTGGTTCTACATCTAAGTGCCCAAATAACTTACGTGGAATTTAAATAGAAAAGTATGCCGGATAAAAATTTCTTCTTTATTAAAACATTTTCGAAAAGTATACTCAATAGAGTATTTGCAGAAAATCTGATACCATTAAAAATTTTCTCAACAATATACAAAAAAACTTATAATTTATCCTATATAAATAGGAACGAATGTTGCAATAAGGCATACATCTTCAAACCATCAAGTAAATAACATACTGAGTCATGGTCAAATGACCTGACTTTGAATGACACTATAATACTAAGAGGCAGTCTATCTAGAACTCTAAGTGTACTGATCTAGATTGCTAGTCAGAGACACAAAAAGGGAATAACAAACCCTTTATAGAAAACATCTATAATACTACTCATAGACGTTACCAGATGTGCATCTAGTGTTAGAGAAAAATGAGAAATTGCGTCTGACACTCTTATAGTTTTGATGATAACAAAGAGATCAAAAACAAGATGAATAGCTAATCTTATGAGTATTTAACAAGTGTGCTAAGTGTGCAGGAAAACTTGTTAAAACCAACTAAATACATTAAAAGAACATAATGTATTTTTAAAGATGGAAACAAAATAACATGAAGATGACTGAAGATCAACAAAGCATCGCCTGAAGTTCAACAATGAAGAAGTCTGAAGCCCAAACACCGAAGAAATGAAGCAATGTCTAAAAGTCAACAACAACAAATCAAACAACACTACATCAGAAACAATACTTCAACTATTGCGTCTGACTTAGAAGATCTCATGAAGACCTAGTTTAGAATCAGTACACTAAAAGGTAGTGTCTGAATTTGTTCTAGTTGAACATGAAGACTAGTTCAGAAATAGTACACTAAATGATAGTGTCTAAATTTGTTCTAGATGAAAATAAAGACCTAGTTCAGAACCAGAATACTAAATGGTAATGTCTGAATTAGATGATCAAGATATATCAAAGATGATGTAACAAGAAGATTCTACGTCAATGAAGAAGAAGAATGAACAACAACAATCAACCTGAAAAGATCTCCACTATAACGAATCAACCTGAAATCAACCAGGGAAGCTCATGTTGGAATCAAGAGGATTCAGAAACAATAACCCTTTAATTATTTTGATGATAACAAAAGATTAAGAGAATAATTTATTCTCTAACATGGTTATAAGTGTGCAGAAAGTATTTATATTCGGAAAAATTCTGCTTCAGAAGACTTAGTGAAATCTTGAATTTCACTCTGAAACTTGACTCACGGCTCTGGTTCTTGGCACATAGAATCTGTTTGGTCAGCTGCTGCGGTGTAAGTCAACGACTCTGGTAGATCGCCTAAGAGACTACACTGTTTGGTCAACGCCTGGGTGTAAGTCAACGCTCTGTAGATCGATCTAAGAGACTACACTGCTTAGTCAACGCTCTGGTCTTGATCAACACTCAATGATTGTGTTATATGTGCTCCATGATAGACTTAGTGCTTTCCTACACGATTCTGTTATTTGATAGCCCATTAAATTCTACACACAAGAATCTGGTGATCTGTGAAACTCAGTTCTGATAGTAAAATTCAAGTACCTTGTTATACGAGGTATCTTTAGACAAGAAGAATGTCAAAGGATAATATCATCAAGGAAACTTGTGCTTGAAGTGTCTATATTTTTGAAAAGCTCACTAAGGACAAAGTTACTGACATTGTGTATAATACTCAGAATGCTTTTCGTCTTGAAAGCGACGTATCCTGCAAAAGCCGAAATTCAAGGATCTGAACTTTGACTTTGGACAAAATTTAGACAAAAAGAAACGTTGTGCGGACAAAAAGAGACGTTGTGTCACAACGGCACTTTTTCAACCCTAGCTATATATCCTACCTCATACACTGAAGTAAGAGAGGATTTGAGATTTCAACAAACGATTTTCAACACTGTTGTACGCAATCTAGCAACTTGAATATTTTTCTGAGTAGTGAGAGCATCAACATCTATCTTCTCAAACACTACCCAATCAAGAGACAGTGAGCAATCAAGAATTCATCCAAGTCTCTGAGATCGTTGAACAAGGCACTTACTGTTTTATTCTTTCTTTTAAGAAAGTTATTTTGTGCTAAAAGTAGTTTCATTGTAAATTCTCTCTGAAGAGAGTTATCTCTATATTGTTTCAAAAAACTCTTATTTGAATCAGCTTTAGCCCAAGAAGGGTCAGATACCTTAGAGGCTCAACTGCATCGAAGTCGTTCTAAGAAGTTGTGAGTATAGCCGCTGGGCGTAAATATACTCTCAAGTGTAATCGGTTGATTATAGTGGAGAAATCCTTCAAGTGAGTGAAGGGACTAGACGTAGCTATCGGGTGATAGTGAACTAGTATAAATCATCGTGTCTCTTTCTTCTCTACTCTTTATTCCTTGCAGTTTATTCAATAGTTATTTTTCATAAACATTTGTATTTGCGAAAAAGTTTTTTAAAACCCAATTCAAACCCCTTTCTTGTGTTTTGCCACGCTCAATTGGTACCGAGCTCGGCCTCTTGGTTGAGCACTTAACAAAGTGTGAGAGGAAAAGATCCTATACTATCCTATGGCAAGCAACGAACCCGTGGTCATGTTAACCGCCCCTTTGTTCAACTTTGGATCTAACTATGACTACTGGAAAGATAAAGTGAAAAACTTTTCAATCTCAACAGTTTGAACTTTGGGATATGGTTCGAAACAAGACATCGAACGATTGACTCCAAAAGAAATCCTATTCCTAGGAGTCTTGGACCGATGATCATAAAAGGAATATACCTTGCACCAAAAAGCAAGATACTTTCTTGTATGTGCTATCTCTGAAAAAGAGTATGAGAAATGTGGCAATACAAAGATCGCAAAGAAATTTGGGACTCACTGCTTTAGCCTATGAGGGTACTTCCCAGTACAAGAAACCAAGGCTAATATCTTGGTTAGACAATATGAACTCTTCAAGATGGAAGAGGATGAAAGCATCGAAACTATGTTTGGAAGATTTCAAACATTAGTTCATGGCTTGAAGGTTCTTAAGAAAAGCTATACCACTGCTGACCATGTTAAGAAAATCTTGAGAAGTCTGCCAAAGAGATGGAGACCCAAAGTCACGGCTATTCAAGAAGCCAAGGACTTGAATGAATTACGTCTTGAAGATCTCTTGAGTTCTCTAAGAGCTCACGAGCTTGAGCTTGATGAAGAAGAACCTCCCAAGAAAGCAAAGACCATTGCTCTGAAAACTTCAAACAAAGCATCTACTTCCAAAGCTCTCCAAGCTGAGCTTGAAACTGAAGAAGCTTCATCTGATGAGAGTGATGAGGATACTGATGATGAAATCTCCCTTATTTCAAGGAAGATTCAGCGCATGATGAAAAGCAAAGGAAGGGTCAGGAAGAAGGTCCACAAAAGGGACTCCACGGAAAGACAAGATTCAAAGGAAAAGAAGGACTTCAAGGACAAGAGCCAAGTGACTTGCTATGAGTGCAAGAAGCCTGGTCACTACAAGTCTGAGTGCCCACAACTTGAGAAATCAAGGAAAGGTGGCTTCAAAGGCAAGAAGAAGAAAGGTCTCATGGCTACATGGGATGATTCAGATTCATCATCTTCTGAGGATGATGAGGAACAAGCAAACATGGCTCTCATGGCTACCATAGAGTCAGGCAGTGAAGAAGAAGATAAAGAGGTAGATTCTAACACATCTTCTAATATTCAAATAGCTTTTGATGAACTGTTAGATGAGTCCTCAAAGCTCAACAATGAGTACAAATCTTTGAAAAAGAAATTCTTAAAACTCTCTAAAGAATTTCAAATACTCATTGAGGAGAATGAGAAACTCAAAACTGAAAACCACCATTTGGTGAGTAATGCTTTAACAAGAAGAATAAGGTTGAATGCAACTCTTCAAAATATGAAGAGGGATTTCAAAGATTTCTTCTTTGAATGTGTCACACGAAGCAAACAAGCATCTATGATCCGGGAGTAAGTCAAAATGGTAAAAAGGGTCTTGGTTATAACCTGAAGAACCAACTTTTCAAAACACCAATTTGAAAACCAAAGACTCCAACAATCACGGATCGCTACTTTGTACTTTCTGCAATAAGAAAGGGCACATTAGGAGTACTTGTTATGAACTAAAAAACAAGAAGGACACGTCTCCTTCTAGGACTAACAAAGAGGACCCAAAAGATTTGGGTACCTAAGGATAAAATTATATATGTTGCATTTGCTTAGCAACAGAGTTACTACACCGATCCTGGTACTTGGGCGATGGCGCTCACGTCACATGACGGAGAAAGGCGTATGTTCCAAGAACTCCATCATGAAGAAGGTGGAAATGTTGGTTTTGAGGAAATCGTAAAGGTAAAATCATTGGAAGTGGAAAAGTTGGTAGAGCCTTCTTCCTTCCATTGATAATGTATTATTAGTGGATGGCTTGAAGCATAACCTACTAAGTATAAGTCAATTATGCGATAGTGGTTATGATGTTGCCTTTAATGACACATCATGTATAGTCAAAAGCAAGAAAGATGGATCTATTCTTTTCAAGGCAAAGAGAAAAATAATATTTACAAAATTAAACTTTACGAGTTGGCAAATCAAAATGTAAAATGTTTTTTGTCAATTGATGAAGAGCAATGGACTTGGCACAAAGATTGGGTCATGCCACTGAGGTTAATCTCAAAGCTTAACAAGAAAGGACTTGTTAGAGGCCTACCAAATCTTAAGTATCAATCTGATGCTCTTTGTGAAGCATGTCAAAAAGGGAAACAAACGAAATCTTCTTTTAATTCCAAAAATATTGTTTCCACCTCAAGTCCACTTGTGCTTTTACATGTAGAATTATTTGGACCAACCGTAACTACCTCTGCATGCGGAAAGAAATATGGTCTAGTCATTGTCGATGACTATACTAGATGGACATGGGTAAAATTCTTAACCCACAAGGATGAGTCTTTACGTTGTTTTACGTGATTCTGCAAACAAGTGCAAAATGAAAAAGGCTTTTGTATTACTACTATTAGAAGTGATCATGGTGGTGAATTTGAAAATGAATTATTTCAAAAGTTCTGTGAAGAACATGGCATCTCTCACAATTTTTCATCCCCTAGAACACCACAACAAAATGGTGTTGTAGAAAGGAAAAATAGATCTTTGCAAGAAATGGCCAGAACCATGATTCACGAAACTAATGTTGCAAAGCACTTTTGGGCAGAAGCAGTAAACACTGCATGCTATATTCAAAATAGAATCTATATTAGACCTATCTTGAATAAGACTCCTTATGAATTGTGGAAAGGAAGAAAACCCAACATTTCATATTTTCATCAATTTGGGTGTGACTGCTTTGTTCTCAATACAAAGGACAGTCTAGGAAAATTTGATTCTAAATCACAAAAAGCTATCTTTTTGGGATATTCTGAACGCTCTAAAGCATACAGAATATACAACAAAGAAACATTAATTGTTGATGAGTCAATACATGTGAAATTTGATGATAAGAAGCACGATAATGACACGTCGAGCTAAATGAAGCTTTTGCAGATTTACAAATTTGTAAGGAAACAAAAGCGAGATGTCACAGTCTTGACTCGATGATGTCTCTCAGTCTTGACTCTGGTGAAAAAGGAATATCCATAATGCACTGGAAGTTCAAACCTGATCACCCAAAGGACCAAATAATTGGTGAACCGAAAGTGATAGAGTTAGAACAAGATCTTCTCTTAGAGATCATGCTTTGATTTGGCACTTCTATCGAGATAGAGCCAAAATCTATTGATGAAGCTCTAATCGATGATGGATGGATTATTGCTATGCAAGAAGAGCTCAATCAATTTCAGAGGAATGATGTGTGGAAGCTTGTGCCTCCTCCAGGAGAATAAGCTAGCAATTGGAACCAAGTGGGTCTTCGTAAACAAACTTGATGAAGATGGTAAAGTGGTAAGAAACAAGGCTAGACTTGTTGCTCAAGGGTATTCACAAGAGGAAGGTATTGACTACACTTTGAAACTTTCGCTCCTGTAGCTAGACTTGAAGCCATTAGAATTTTGTTGTCATTTCTTTGCACATCATGGCATTACTTTGTACCAAATGGATGTAAAAAGTGCATTTTTAAATGGTTTCATAAATGAGGAAGTGTTTGTGAAACAACCACCTGGTTTTGAAGATACTGAGTTTCCTGAACATGTCTTCAAACTTAAAAAGGCACTTTATGGTCTTAAACAAGCTCCTAGAGCCTGGTATGACAGATTAAGTTCCTTTTTAATGTCAAATGATTTTGAAAGAGGACAGGTGGACACTACTCTATTTAGAAAATCATCTAAAAAGCATTTCATTATAGTTCAAATATATGTGGATGACATTATCTTTGGTGCTACTAATGAGTCTCTTTGTAAGGAGTTTTCTAAGCTTATGCGAGCAATTTGAGATGAGTATGATGGGAGAATTAAAATTCTTCCTTGGTATTCAAATCAAGCAATGTCAAGATGGAACTTATATTCATCGGACTAAATATGTGAAAGAAGCTATTTGAAGAAGTTCAAGCTAGAGGAAACCAAACCTATGAGCACACCAATGCATCCAACATGTGCTCTTGGCAAAGATGAATCAAGTAAAAAGGTAGACCAAAAGGTATATAGAGGTATGATTGGTTCACTCCTTTATCTCACAAACTCGAGGCCTGATATTATGTTTAGTGTGTGCTTATGTGCAAGATTTCAATCGATCCTGAGAATCTCACTTAATCAAGCGGTTAAAAGGATATTTAGGTATCTTAAAGGAACTACTAATCTTGCTTTGCTTTATAAGAACTCAGATAATTACAAGTTAGTAGGTTTACGTGATGCCGACTTTCTTTGAGAGCAATTGAAAGGAAAAGCACAAGTGGTGGCCGCCAATTTCTTGGAGCAAATCTTGTCTCTTGGTCCAAGAAAAGACAAAGCACAATTGCACTATCCACAAGCAGGTGAGTACATATCTGCTGCCAGTCGTAGCTCACAACTACTTTGGATGAAGTATCAACTTGAGGACTATCAGTTAAAGAGAGTAAAATCCTATATCTTTGTGATAATACTTACGCTATATGCTTGACTAAAAACCCTATTTTGCATTCTCGAGCCAAACATATTGAAATTAAACATCATTTTATTAGAGACTATGTTGAAAGGGATTCTTGAAATTAAATTTATTGATACTTGACCATCAATGGGCGGTACATCTTTACAAAACCCTCTTGAAGATAGATTCAACTTTATAAGAAAGAACTTGAATTTCCTTCTTATAAAGGAATAGGTGTTTGATCCGAATATAGTTGACTCTGTTTGAATTTAGTTGACTCTGTTTGACTAAGTTGACTCTGTTTGAATTTAGTTGACTCTGTTTGACTAAGTTGACTCTGTTTGAATTTAGTTGACTCTGTTTGACTAAGTTGATTACGCTAAATATAGTTGACTCTGTTTGACTATGTTGACTCTGTTTGAATAAAGTCGACTCATTTGATGTGTTTGACTTGTTGACTCTCGTGAGTGTGTTGGCTATGTCGTAGTTAAATCTGTTGATTCTGTTGATTATCTTATCTCGTTATATTCTTTTCATTAACTGTTCGTATGATCATTGCATAGCTGTCTCTGGGAATCTTAAGTACACGTGTCTCTCTGAGACTGGTTGATGCGTTAGTGAGTGACATTTGCTTTTACTGAGTCATAATTGATTGTACTGCGCAATGACAGTTTTACTGCGCCTTTTCAATTTTGACAGTTACTCTTTTGGAAAAGACAAATTTATTTTAATTCATTTCGAAAACTGGCGTATGGTGCTTAAACTTCTCGAACACGTTTATTACCCACTCACTCACATCACTCACTACCCACTCTATCTCTCAAAGAGAAGTCTACACATTTCAGAACCCTAAACCCCTTTCATCTTTGCACTCTGTGTTTCTCCGATTTCAACAATGGTCGCTCCACAAGTAACGCTGGAAAATCTTCAAACCTCGGACCTCAAAGTGTTGGTGGAACACGGTAAGGTTCGAGGATATGGCAAATGAAGGATACGACTTCGAGCCGATTTCATCGACATGGGGATAATGGATTTCTTCTACATGACCAACTCGGTCTATGAGAATCTGGTGAAGGAGTTACGGACTTATGCTTGGAGTAAAGATAAGACCATTCCGAGTCATGTTCAAGGCGCGCATTGTGGTCACTCAGGACCTAATTGCTGAAATCACCCATTGCCCTAATGATGGAGCGGTTGAAAGCCATTGGTTGGGAAAAAGGATCTTTGGTGGTCGGGATGTCGTGAATGAAACCATCTATGAGAAGCCGGAGGGACAAGGCGATGGACATGAAGAACGAGGTTTGAGCAACGCTCGTAATCATCATGAACCTTAGTGCCAAAATCGGCTCTGTGGATACCGTCGCCGATACCTACAAGTTCATAATGTGGAATTATGAACTCAAAGCAAAAATCAACCTTCCACAGATAATTTTTGAACATCTGCGAAGAGACTTAATGTACTCGAGGAAAGGAAATATATGAATATCCCTTATGGAAAGTCATTGTCGTGATTATGGAGAACCAAGGTCTTATAAATCTTCTTCAAGGTCTCAACACCTTGGAGCGTGGCTTGCCTGACAGCGATGGTGATTCCTATTCTCTCTTCGCACAATCTAAGGAGAATGGGACTCATTTCCAAGAAGATTATTGCTTTGATTCAGCAAGGTGAAGAAGGAGCAAGGAAGAAAGTTGTGAAGAAGGGGAAGAAGATTGTGGTGGACTCTGGTGTCTCTCTTGGACCAACCGTATGGTCACTCGAAGCACAGGCATTCACATTGCCTCAGAATCCCCTCAGCTCACTCTCCCTGTGAGACCTACATGCATGCCCTCTATGCTTACAGAGGAAGAAGAAGAGAAGAAGCTGGAGATTGATCGAATGATAAAGGAAAGGTTAGAGGAAACACGACTATATCATGAAGCAAGCTTGGCTGCGCAGCCTTGTACAGCGTGAAACCTTTGCACCTCCAGTTCGTGCTCCTACCTCTGACCCTAGAGTGGCTATTCCTGCTGAGCCCGCCTCTGTTGATCCTGCTCAGAAGCCACCCCTGAAAAGGATACACAAGGTTGGAGATGCCCCTGCTGCAAAAAGGAAGAAGGCACTTGATAAGGTAGTTGATTTATATGATACTACTTATCAATGCAGTTCTGCTCTGTTGTTTCTACGATTGTTGAACCCTCCATCACAATCCTTGCCCAAACCTAAACCCCGATCTGCTCTGCACCCAAACCAACACCTACCAAAAAGCCTTTGCCGTCTTTACCCTCGGACTCATCTTCATCGATGAAGATGATGTTGCTCCCTCGAGGACTAGACAAAGACCTCAACCACAGTTCAAATTCCCTATATTGAACCTTTAGCCTCTTTACCCCAGATTCCACTATACCTCAAACCCAAACACCTTCACCACCTAAATCACCATCCAAACCAGCTTCTCCACCTAGAACCGCTTCACCCTCACCAACAACCAGACCTCAACATACCATGTGAGGTGAGTCCATTTCGAGGAACCCGAATGAGTCAAGGGTTCAAGAGTCTTCATCTCTTGAGTCTGGCAATATGGTTGTGTGTGAAACTCAACCTCTTCGCATGTTGCAACCTCTCCCTGACTCCTCTTTCAGACTTCCCATAATGGTACCTTTCATGTCTCAACTGTTCTCTCCTCCAAATTCTCCTCTCCAGGAAGAACCAGAATCTGTTGCAGAACTACTGGGGGATGATACTGATGATCTCTCTGCTGAGCCTCTGCCACTTCTTCTCACTGCACCCCCTGGACCCTCTGAGCCTGGTCTTCGGGAACCAAGAATTGTGCCCAACGTTCTTCCCAATTTAATTGGTAGCATTGAGTACTTCAAAGCTGAAAGATTCAGGGAATCTCGTTTCTGGGGTTTCCTTGGAAACGACAGATTTGATGAAGTAATCAATGATCTTGCTGAAGAAGATCGGTATGAGAACTGGGTGTCTGTGAACACTTGGTTTGACAAGCACAGGCAAGAGCAAGAAGAAAGAAACAGGAGATGGCATGCTGCCCTGACATGGAGAGTTCCTCCAAGAGAAGAGGTCACTGTTGTTTGGGAACCGTAACTGCACCTCCTCCTCGTCCTCCTACTCCTCCAAGAGAACTCAGAACTCCACCACCTGCACACAATGCTATGGTTGCATCTACTTCTGGATCGGCTTCACATGACAAATCAACTGTAGTTGTGCCAAGAAGTTTTTGATAAATTTGGTTGAAGAAAGCAGCTCATTGAAGATTTATGGAATCTCTTGATCAAAGTGAAGCCTCGAGAAAGAAGCAAGATTTGATGACTACTCTGCTGCGGCAAATTTTGGAGAGGATGGAGCAACCCTAGAAAACCTTAGGATTTTTTTCTTTTGATAGATTTGCTTTGAGTTTGTTTTTGTTCACTCTGCTTTTATTTCTAATGAAATTTATGACACTCAAGTTTTCTCTTTATCTTTCTTTATCTTTGCTTTGACCGTGATGTTCTTTATTTCTGTCTTGATCTTTTGTCGATGACAAAAGGGGAGAAGAATATAGAGTATAAAGCAATTGATGAACCTAGTGTATCAACCAAGTGTCATCATGCATACATTATGTGTTCTGATTAATATATTCTGTATGCTCTGAAACTTATATCTTTGTAATATCTCATGCTCTGTTACACTTAGAAATATTTATATATGCTTAATTCAGGGGGAGCCTCTGAAATCATCTGAATAAATATTTTTTTAAAAGAAAAATTGTTCATCAATATATGTATTTGTCATCATCAAAAAGGGGGAGATTGTTGGAATCAAGAGGATTCAGAAACAATAACCCTTTAATTGTTTTGATGATAACAAAAGATTAAGAGAACAATTTATTCTCTAACATGGTTATAAGTGTGCAGAAAGTATTTATATTCGGAAAAATTACTTGTAAGACTTAGTGAAATCTTGAATTTCACTCTGAGCTTTGACTCAGCTCTGCAGTTCTTGGCACATAGAATCTGTTTGGTCAACGCTCTGGTGTAAGTCAACGCTCTGGTAGATCAGTCTAAGAGACTACACTCTGTTTAGTCAACGCCTCTGGTGTAAGTCAACGCTCTGGTAGATCGGTCTAGAGACTACACTCTGTTTAGTCAACGCCTGGTCTTGATCAACACTCAGCCAGTTGTGTTATATGTGCTCCATGATAGACTTAGTGCTTTCCTACACGATTCTGTTATTTGATAGCCCATTAAATTCTACACACAAGAATCTGGTGATCTGTGAAACTCGATTCACGATAGTAAAATTCAAGTACCTTGTTATACGAGGTATCTTTAGACAAGAAGAATGTCAAAGGATAATATCATCAAGGAAACTTGTGCTTGAAGTGTCTATATTTTTGAAAAGCTCACTAAGGACAAAGTTCTTGACATTGTGTATAATACTCGAGAATGCTTTTCGCCTTGAAAGCGACGTATCCTGCAAAGCCGAAATTCAAGGATCCGAACTTTGACTTTGGACAAAATTTAGACAAAAAGAAGCGTTGTGCGGACAAAAAGAGACGTTGTGTCTAACGGCACTTTTTCAACCCTAGCTATATATCCTACCTCATACACTCAAGTAAGAGATGAATTGAGATTTCAACAAACGATTTTCAACATCACAGACGCAATCTAGCAACTTGAATATTTTTCCGAGTAGTGAGAGCATCAACATCTATCTTCTCAAACACTACCCAATCAAGAGGCGGTGAGCAATCAAGAATTCATCCAAGTCTCGAGATCGTTGAACAAGGCACTTCTTGCTTTATTCTTTCTTTTAAGAAAGTTATTTTGTGCTAAAAGTAGTTTCATTGTAAATTCTCTCTGAAGAGAGTTATCTCTATATTGTTTCAAAAACTCTTATTTGAATCAGACTTAGCCCAAGAAGGGTCAGATACCTTAGAGGCTCAACTGTCTGAGTCGTTTCTAAGAAGTTGTGAGTATAGCCAGGTTAGCGAAATATACTCTCAAGTGTAATCGGTTGATTATAGTGGAGAAATCCTTCAAGTGAGTGAAGGGACTAGACGTAGCTATCAGGTGATAGTGAACTAGTATAAATCACTGTGTCTCTTTCTTCTCTCTACTCTTTATTCCTTGCACAGTTTATTCAATAGTTATTTTTCATAAACATTTGTATTTGCGAAAAAGTTTTTTAAAAACCCAATTCAAACCCCCCCCTTTCTTGTGTTTTGCCACGTTCAGCTCAAACCACAACAGAAGACGAAGAAGAAGACCTGATTAGAAACAGCAACATAAAAGCTGTGTCTGAGTTAGAAGAATGCTTACTTTGAAAGCCTTTAGAGCCTAAAGCTTTATTGATATCTGTAGCAACCTCAAAAATTTCATGAAGCTGCCACCTATGTTTATTAAAGAAAACATTGGAAAAACCCCTTTTTTTAAGACTTAAATACCATTTTTATCTCTTAACTTATTTTTGTGGTTCAATTTAGTCCTTTAACTATCTTTTGGGTCAAATAAGTCCTTTAAGTTTTTAAGTTGAGCCAAATAGGTCCTTTAAGTTTTTAAGTTGGGCCAAATGAGTCATTGTCACGTAGGACCTATTTGGCCCAACTTAAAAGCTTAAAGGGCCTATTTGGCCTAACTTAAAGGACTTATTTGGCCGAAAAGGACCTATTGGGCCCACCTTAAAAACTTAAAAGACTTGTTTGGCCGAAAAAATAGTTAAAGGACTAAATTGAACTTCAAAAATAAGTTAAGGGACCAAAATGGTATTTAAACCTTTTTTTTTAAATAATTTGAAAATTGATCTTACGAACCAAATTTAGGTTCGGGAGTTGGTTACATATAGGGAAGGTGCTAGCACCCTTATGTTGAAACCTAAACGATTGAGAAGTTTAGACTCTCAATAATTTTGATGATAACAAAGTATCTAAGTGAGAACAACTTATCTTCTGATAAGTCTTGAAGTGTGTAGGAATCAATTTTCTATATATATGAAATACCATTCAAGCAGGACGATGAAGTTTACAAGAGAATTCATGTGCTAAAGCTGTTAGCATCTGGTCATTTGCTTGCATCTGGTACTTGGTCGTAGCGAGCGTTCAGTATCTAGACATTAAGACATGTGGAACATATCTAAACATCAATTAGCCTCTGATGGCTCTCAGTGTCTGTCATCTCCTAGCGAGTATCTGGTACTTTAATGAAACACGTGAGAAGCAAAAGTGAATGAGCTTTAGTGTCTTATTCTTTCTTTTAGAAAGTTATTTTCTTCTAAGCTTAAATTATTTATCTTTTCGTGTTGAGAGTTATCATTTGTTTTCAAAACTACTCTTTGTAAACTTGTTAAGCCTTGCTATAGGCTGATTCCTCAATGGTTCAACCGTATTGAGTCGTTTTGAGAAGTTAAGAATATAGTCAATGTAACACCCCACTCTCAGAGCGCTACCAATCTAAAACACAACTCTAAATGCGGAATAATTTATAAAAATAATACTCGCTTTGTCTTTTGAAAATACGGTAATTTTTTTTTCAAACTCTTTTGCAAACACAAGTCAGAATATTACAGCAATTTTCGAAATATGGTAGTTAACTACAATGCAAAAGAGAGTGCAACTGTGTGTGTATATATATATGTAAATGCCCAAGGCAGTACAACTTTGTCAGAGTTTTATACAAGATAACCAAAAACATCAACAAGGAATACACCTGAAATATGAATTTCCTAAGCTAAGGACAACTCATATCTCTGAGGTACTCCCGGTAGACACCAGTATAAAGGGCTGCTCCAAAAGTAAACCTCCAAAAGACTTCAACAAAACAAAGTCAAACAAACTAAGTTGGACATCAGATCGGTAACCCCAAAATACCAACAACCAACAAACAGACAAAACTACCACTGCCACTACTCACCGCTAAGGTCCTCGGAGGGATCCTCCTCCTCCTCCTCCAACATCTCCACATCCTTATACTCATCATCATCTCCCGTAAGGTCGATGACCAGAATAGAGAGAGATACCACCTCGGTCCTGACCTCTGCAATCGTCACATCCTCCAACCAACCACTGGCACCACAGCCTGCAACATCACAGAATTTGCAGACTGGGAGAGGATTCGCCTGAGGAGTAAGCTCTCGTACTGGCATAGGAGAAGGCAGAGAATACTCCAAAACTGGCGCATAAAGCTTATATTTGATAATAATATTTAATAATTAAAAGTGTAGTTTAATTATATTGATACTTCTGCGTACCATTTTTTTTTAAAAAAAAATTATATTTGAAGTATTTTTATCGAATTATAATTAATAGTTAACATCATCATCATCATCATCATCATTATTATTATTATTATTATTCAATTTTAATATTTTGATACAATGTCTAAGAAGTTTTATGTTTAATAGTTCATACAACCAATAATAAATTAAACTGATAAATATAATACTACTTGATAATAATATTTAAATAGAGTAATAAAATGATGAAATTGATTAATAAGAGTAATTGAAAGGTTTTAACTCATAAATTAAAATAGTTGTGTATTCAATGATAAAGTTCAAGTCACCTTAAATTAAATTGATAAATAAAATAATATTTAATAATAAAATTTAAATAAGGTAGCAAAAATATGAAATTAATTAATAAGAGAAAATAAAAGGTTGTAACTCACGATTTAAAACAAAATTTTATTCAGTGTTATAGCTCAAATTTCCTTTATATACATAGATATATTCATTTTACAACAAACTCATTTTTAGTCAAAATTATGTTTACAAAATTTAATCCAACCACACACTAAATAAATTGAATACTTATAAATATGCAATACTATAATTAATATTTACTCTTTTTTGGAAAGTATATTGCCAGTGAAGGTTGGTTCAGTTGGTGAGGATACGACCCATATATCACAAAGATGTGAATTCGAATTGTAACAAACTGCCACCCTCTCGTGCTACCAATCTGTCCTCATGGCCTTCTCCACCCCCATGTGGAATTTTTTCCTTCTGCAAGATTCGAACCCGGGACATGAGCATGCTCATTATATAGCCTCCTGATGGCTTCCACTAAATGGTAGCAAGGATGTAAGGAATCGCACCCTTTGATCAGCAAGGATATTGGAATGGTTGAATCGGACTCAACTGTGAAGCATTTGTATCCTCTTCCTCAAACCAATGCTAAGCCCCAGTTTTGTTCTCAGAAATTCTGGCTTGTGGGATGGCGTCGATCGACTCCTCTTCGAATGAGTTCAACCACATCGTGCCGAGAGCTTCTCTTGTTGAAAAACACACTCATTTCTAGTTCGCCACAAGGAATCAATCGCCACCCCAAACAACTGACTCCAGTTTGGGATGACCAACAGGTCCAACCAGATAAGGATGAAAAAAGTTGGTTGACGTGGTGATTATTTATTATACTATTTGGCTATTTCCTCAAAATACGAACAAATACACTTATTTCCGAAAGACAGTGGTGCATCAAATGCACTATTTTATTGTCAAAAATCTTTTAAAAATTTCATGAAACATTTTTAAGTAAATCAATTGAAGTTGAAAATTAATACTACCAATTTTATTTTGTTGTTGTTTTCATTTAATTTTAGGCTAAATTGTACTTTTCTTCACTTAGCTTTATTTTAGTTTTCAATTTCGTCCCCTAACTATTTTACTTTTCATTTACGTCTTTTAAGTTACGAAAATTACGCCACGTTCATCCCTTCTATCTCTAATTCCTTTATTGTGTGTGTATAATTCATTGATACTTTGTTTTTTTACTCCATTACTATTTATCATGTTACTTCATCAATAAAAACTCTGATAGGAGTATGATTTTGACTTTATTGTTTAAAGGGATTACAGACGGAAAGTACGAATGTGGCGTAACTTTCGTAACTTAAGGGACAAACGTGGCGTAACTTTCGTAACTTAAGAGACGTAAATATAAAGTAAAATAGTTAGGAGACGAACATAGCATAATTTTCGTAACTTAAGAGACGTAAATGAAAATTAAAATAGTTAGGGAACGAAATTGAAAACTAAAATAAAGTTAAGGGACGAAAAGTGCAATTTACACTTAATTTTATTATATGTCATTACTACAACAATGATGATATGCTATTATTAGTTCCATGCATCTAATTGCTTCTTAAGGCAATTTTACACACACGTATGTCTATATATATATATATATATACACACACATACACACACAGATTATACACAATAAACTTTGTTGAAGAAAATGCATCTCCAAGAGCAAACAGCCAAAGACTCTCTATCATTACAATTCTATTATAAAAGTGTACAAGAGGCCTTGAGATCCAAAGAATGAGGAAAGAGACATGAGATGGTCAGCATGACATCAAGCCATCTAGTAGACTAATAATTCAATAATATCATATAATTGCTATGAAAAAATAATATCATATTATAATTCACTGCGCAGGAACTACTCAATTGATCAGACACAACAGTATGCATATTCACAAGCACCTGAAGATTCCAAGCATCAGGTTCAAATTCATTGAGCTGGAACTGCTTTCTGAAAGAATGGATGAATACTTGAATGAGTCTAGTGCTTTATACAAGTTAACTTGCATCTCCTTGCAACACGTTCCTGTTTGTTTGTACTTGCCAAAAAGATGTGTAAAAGCAGCACTCCCTCAACCTATTTGCTCTATCTTTTTGGCACTATTAACAAATGTTGCACTTTTATCAAATCCCTCCGGCAAAAGAATCCGCACGGCCTCTAATCCATGTTGCAAGGTAAAATTCAACTGAAAGATATATTCATTAACACAAAGGACTTCCATGTGCCGAAGGCCAGTTTATCAGTTCAAACTTTGAAAAGAAAAGAAAAAAAGAGATACACACCTCTTCCCTTTCCTGTTTAGTGAACGGACGAAGAACAAATGCTACAAGATCCATTTTCCCAGGAGGCTGCCCAATGCCTAATAAAATCAACAATAAAATGACAATAGAGGTTATAAATGACTCTAACATAAATGAATATTTTAATCCTAGAAACATATGAACTTACCCATTCGTAGGCGAGGAAAACCGTTATTCCCTTTGAAGTGATTAATAACACTCTTCATTCTGCCAAACTTCAAAGAGAACAAAATCAGTAACAATTAATTTCTCTTCCGTTTAGCAAGAAACAAGGGTCAACGAGTATCATATAACCCGGTACAAATTATCACAACAAAAATAATGCAGGTTTGTGAAATGCCACAACCCTGAAACGTGGCAAACCCCCCCACACCCCTCCCCCCCAAAAATACAATAAGAAGTGAGAACCAATAAAATTAAAGAACTTGAGCTACCTTCTGAGAAAATAGAGATCATGATGACTTTTCTAAAGTTGAATGGCATATGCTGAACCACACAGCAAATTAAAATAAAAAAAGGCTAGGTTCACATAAGAAGCAGATTTCAAGGGTTCATGCACAAATCAATGCTTTGAATGATGAGGCAAGGAAGATGATTTATCTCCACCACACATAATTTCAGCAGAAAACCAGAGGTGTTTACTTTTTTTCCAGTCATTCTTGTTCTCTGTATGCTTGCTATGCATATTGTCTTAGTTGTACAATACCACTACACAACACAAACACCTTTTTGCCCCAAGAGAGAGGGAAGAGATTATTATAATCATTAGACAATTATCGGAAATTTTAGGTTTTCATCTTCATTTTCTGTTTTCATTTTTAATTACAGAAATATCACCTTGTTTTTTTTGCTTTGTTTCTTATTTTTCAATTGTTCTGAAAATAGGAAACAGGGTGACATTTCTGTAATTAAAACTAAAAACAGAAAATGTTTTCTGAAACCAATCATGCCTTTAGCTACATCTATTGAAAATAAATAGTTCCTAGCATCCCACAACCATCAATAGTCTTTTCTTTGATCCAGTTGATAGCATAGAAAATGATTGTGTAGCAACGTATTCTTCAAGCTGAGCATAGTCAACCCTGACCTAAACTGCAGGTGTGACTAAAGAAAGGAAGACAAATATGGTATTTCGACTTTCAGAAAAATGAAGAAACTGGGCCGTGATGTTCAGAACAACAATGGACATGTTTATATATAAATTTAAACTCAATAGGAGGATGTCGAACCAAATCTAAACAAATATGAAGCAAAGATATAGTTACCCATTGTGACCTCCATGTCCCCCCTTTGGTAGAAGCCGCAGTTTAGCAAAAGGCAAATCCAAGTCGTCAAAGATCTGAAAAAGAAAATTATTAACTGAACACTTAAGCATATCATCCTTCAACTTTTTCTTCATCACTTGCAAATAAAAAGAACAAGGTAGTCATAGCATGGATATTATACCACAAGTACTTCCTTCAATGGAATCTTGTAATATGAAACTATCGCCCCAACCTTCAAAATAGATTCCAACATCAACAAATCAGCATCAAAATAAAAGTATTTATTATAGTAAATTCCTTGAAAGTAGAAACATGGACAGGATACAGGACAAGGACACGATACTATCCAGCATGGATAATTCACAAGAGAACACGATAAATTTTTCAAATTATAGGACATGACAAAGCTATACTGCAACATATGAAATTAATCTAAAGATTAACATAAAAAGAAAAACACAACTCTTAAATCAAAAGAGAGAATTGATATTTTAAAACTAAACATGATTCCTTGTAGACATAGAAGGGAAGGGGACACAGTTAGAGAAGTTAGTTAGTTAGAGGCAATTAGTTAGATAAATAAATAGGGGGACGTAACGGCAGAGGGATATTCAGATTTGTTGGCATTGGATGGATAGAGCCATGGCTAAGTTGTAAGTGGAAACCCTTAGTGGAGAATTCTTTCTCATATTCTTATTCTTCAATAAAATTATCCAAATCCTTTCTTTGTTTCTATCTATCAATTTTCGAATTCTATTCCCTGGATTCCTTACAACAACCTGGTCCGATAAAGCTCCTGCCACAGCAGTATTTCCATCTGTATTGGTATAATGTTTTTTTAAAAAAAAAAGTAAAAAAGAAAAAAAAAAGTAAAGAAGTTGTAGAATGTAGCTAGGAGTATTTGAAGCATCTATGAAGTATATGGCTACTATTTTGAAGTGTCTGGCTACCAAAAGTAAACTCATTGACAATTGACAACCACAAAGCACTAGTGCTTCATCAAGGCTACTATAAGAAGTGTCAAGTTTGGACTGTCAAATGCCAAAGCGAAAAAAAAAAAAAAAAACAATAACAGCTGTTTAAACACTTTGAATTCTGCCATTCCCTGACATGTTGGGACATTTTATTGGACAGTTATTCACATCATAGAAATTAGAAATATACAAATGACTAACTGTCTATAGAAATCTCTAACCTAGCTATTTAAATAAAATAAAATCATATGGAATCTTGTGATTTTTTTTTTCAGCACAGTTTCCTGGTCCAAATGTGCCTTAGTTTGACCACAATTAATTTTGTGAGGTTCAAAGAATTGTAATTTGGTTGACTATATTTTTTTCTCCAGTAATTCATCGTGCTATAAGCCACGGAAATTTGAGTAATAAACAATTATGTTCCTTATATATAGAATCAAGCCATGCAGGACAAAGTTTTTTTTCAACACTTTTCTGTCCTACCCCATCATTACATCTGAAGTGTCTCCAGCTAATAGACTTACAGATTCACCACTTAAATTCATAAAAAAGTCTGTGGTTTTGCCAGTATAACTGGAACATCACCTATAAAACCTGCAATTGGAAAACAGTCGTCACAAATGGGGTGCATACTTGTAAATACTTAAACTTCATCTTCTGCTTTATTGAAAGCTGAATTGAAATATATGGAATCAATTGTTGTCTGCAATATTTACGAATTCATTAGAATATAGATGGATTCGGGTTTTGCACGAAACTTCTTTCTGGACCTACTCGAGAAAAGAAAATGACAGTGCGACAAACCACCAAAAAGTTAATAACCTTGCAGAATAAACTTAAATCCTTACAATTTTAGACAACGATATGATACTACGAATGACATTATACCCTAAAAAACATTGTTGCATTTTCCCTGTTTATGAAGAGAAATGTTATTTTGACACCCAAAATTCGACAACTGAGCGACACCTGGTTAATGACATGTAAATATTTGGTTAATGCAGTTCAGTGGATGGTTAATCAGTGGATAGTTAATAATGCAAATATTTGGTTAATGAATACAATTCATCGTTAACCATCTACTGAACTGCATTAACCAAACTTTTGCACGTTATTAACCAGATATCGCGCAGGTGTCGATTTTTGGTTGTCAAAATAACATAACTGTTTATTGTAATATGCAAGAGCAACAGAGCATTGAGCAATCATAGTTTTCCAACATTTTGATGCTGACTGCTATATATCTCTACTAAAACCAAATTAATTAAACAAAAAAACATAGAATTATTTGTTTAACCTTTTCAAAATAGGGCTTTGAAGGAAACGTTGTTCATAGATATCCCTTCAGCTTCAGCTATAGTATCAACCATCTCAAATCCCACCTGTTGACTGAAGTAAAAGCTCCAACACAGAGTCAGATAACCTACCCTGGAACTGAGTCCCAACCAAAGCAAAAAATCATCAACCAGAGACTTTTTTTTTTTTTTTGACGGAAAAAACTGAACTCATTAGAAGAAAACAAGCTCATTACAATAAGATGGTTAGATTTGGTTTTAAATAGAGACTTAACTATTTCCATCTGTTTGAATTTTAAATATTGGCTCAAAAACTATACAACACACTAATATGTAACTCAAACACTTCATACTCTTTTATTAGGGCACCAAATATTTTATTTTATTGAACCTAATATTATTTCAGCAATGGCAAATTGAAAACATTGGCAGGCACTAACTACTACTAGCAGGAAGAGGAATTTCAACTCGGTGAAGGTGTACTGACATTGTGGCGGGTGGCAGCGTACTTCTTGCCCGGATTGCCGAGGCCAACAATTAACCAAGGTTCCTTCTGCTTCGACTTCGTGGGCTCTGTGGCGGTTATGGAAGAAGCTGAGGAGGAGTTTCGAATGGACAACAGAGACATATTGCAAGATACAGAGATTAGGGGCTTTGAGAAGCGCCAGCCACCTGGGCAAATGGATACAAGCACCAACGTTCATCATTCTTTCACACACGATTCGATCATAGGCAAAGGCAAACCCCAAAAACAAAATAAAATCAAGGAATTAATTGAGCAAGTTCGGACTTCGGACGAGCAATGATTTAATTGGATATGGCAATTGATACCGAAGAAAAGATAAAAAATATTGCGCCGTTGCCGGGGATCGAACCCGGGTCACCCGCGTGACAGGCGGGAATACTCACCACTATACTACAACGACTTGTTGATAATTTGGCATCCTAAAAGCTTTGAAAATGCAAGGTTGAAAAAAAAAATTATTCCCCCAGTTTTCTTTCCCACGGGATGGGAATGGTATTGAAAGCAGATTCTCGTGAGTGGAAATAAAACCAGGGAGTGTATAACTTCTACGCCTCACTTTTATAAAATAGGCTAAAATATGTTTTTGGTCTCTTAAGTTTATTTTATGTTTCAATTTGGTCTCCTATGTATTAAAAGTTTCATTTTGGTTCCCTTACATTTCAAAAGTTATAGCATGTTCGTTCTTTCTGTAACAGACTCATATAATGCCGTTTATTGTTTCTTACATGGCTGACGATTTGTCTATATGGCAAGTCTTTAGGGTTCTTCAGTGAAGACAATAACACTGTTAATCATTTTTCCCAAATTAAAATTAGGGTTCTTTTTCTCCATTAATCTTCTTCATCCTGCATCTTCAAAAAATGTCAGATGTTCCCATTTGAACTTGAATTTTTATGGAATATGGAAAACACAAAAGAAAAGACTTAACCATGTATGAGACTCCCATTGACAGGTTCTTCTGTAAAAGGTAACTCCCCCTACACAGTGAGCTACGCGACCTTGGTCCTCGGTGACTCTTCTTCATTGGCTGTGAAACTTTCAACACTTGCCATGCTTCTTCACCAGAAGCGGTTGCCACCATCTCGGATTCCTCCACCAGAAAACCTGTGCTTTCAACATTTGTCGTGCTTCTTCATAATCAGATTTTGTTTTCTTAAAACTGTGGACAATAGGAACTCTCTCTTTGAGCTTCAAGTGCAAAACAGATTCAACATTATCTGGTTTACTCCCCAAAAATTCTCCAATGTCACTCTTCTCATCCAATGTTTCCTCAAATGAAACCACTGAGGATAGTGATGTTATTGGCATGTGAAAACCATGTTGACAACAACCCAGAAAGAAAAAAGCTGATGCTGCCAACTTTGGGAATATGGTAAAAAAATTGAGGGATTTGGGTTGGGGTCTTGAAGAGGAGGGTCAAAGGGGGGAACTTTGGGAAGAGGGTTGAGAAATTGAAGGGTTTTGGATTCTGGGTATTGGAGATTTTGTAGTGGGTCAGAAGAAGAAGAAGAAGAAGGGGGTGGTGATGATGATGATGATGAAGCTCTAATGGAAGAAAATGATGGTGATGGGGAAAGACTTGCTACGTCACCCGTCCATTCACACTAATATTTGCCACATCACACTAAAGACTTGCCACATAGATAAATCGTTGGCCATGTAATATGTAATGCCCCAAATCCCTCAATTTTATTTTAGAATTATGTGCATAAGCTTAGTATAGTTTAATTGTGAATTTCAATTGAATTCAAGTTGATGATCATAATTGAGAGATGAGGACGCTGTGTATTTGACGATCCTAAGTGGTTAGATGAGTTGAAATTAGCTTTAAAGTGATGATAAGGATGGATTGTGAGTTAGTTTAAGAAGGAATAGAAGAAGGTTTCAAGATTGGGTGTCAGAATTAAGTTTCTTTGATTTTTCAGCAGTGGGAATCGATTCCCACAAGCCATGAATCGATTCACACAATTTTAATCCTCTGGAAGTCGAATTGAAAGCTCAGTGAATCAATTCACCCAAAAACAACTCTCTGGGAGCCTAATTGAACAGCCCTGAATCGATTCACCAGCTGCAGGAATCGATTCACTCACTTAAAATTCCAATTGTCACTTTGTGTCTGTGTGAATCGATTCACACAGCCCTGATATAACAGAAAATCACAGTAGAATAGGGATATATCGCGATTTGAGAGAGAGGGTTAGAGAGAGAGAGCGATTTGGAGAGGAGAAAAAGGGGAAACTCACAAGGGTTTCACAATCTTGAGGGCGATTGAGAGATTCTTACTAGATTTTGTCAAATACTAGCTTGAATATGAGTTTGAGAGTTGAGATTTGAGTGATTTTGAAGAGTTGGGTTGAACCCTAGAAGGAAGAAGGAGAAGAACGTGAAGGAAGAAGAAAAGGGGAGCTGAGCTTCAACTCCTTGGCTCGAAGCTTTGGAGTTGGTGGTGAGTTCTCTCTTCTCTTAAGTGATGGGCATCCATAAGTCTCACATTAGGATTTTCTTATCAAAGAAGCCTGAGAACCATTAGGTTCAAAGTTAGGGTTTTGTTAACCCCCTTTGATTTAGAGCTTGTTATTATTATTATTACTGTTATGATTATGTAGTGGGTTTGATTGAAAGAGGTTAGATGGTCGCCCCAACCCCCGCACTTATATGTTTATGTTTGCCCTTTTGTTAGTTCCATGGAGCTTCAAAGGGAAGGATTTTTGTCTATTAATGACTAGGCTCGAGTATTGTTAATAATTTCTTTATGATCTTGACATGTCTTGGTTGTAGAAATTGTTAAAGAAGCATGATAAGTATATGTTGAGATTTTAACTCATGTTAAGCTTGATTCATTGGATTTATTGTAGAAATTTCCTTGAATAGTTAAATAATGATGAAGGTTGATAATCCTAGCTAGCTAAGTTGCATTTCTTAAACATGCATTAAAGTAAGAAAGTTGTGATAAAAGTCACTTATTGGCCAAGTAAGACTCCTCTTATAGGAGAAGATCGGTAAGGTTAGCCTTGTGGGACGCCACTTGGATGGTTAAGACATTTAACCACCGTATCAAAAGCGTGTAATTGGGGTCTATGGACCAAAGCATATGACACAACCCAATAACACAAAGCAAAGGAGGATTAAATGTCCTTAATTAAGAAGATGCATTGCATAGTCACATATTATCTTTTTTTTGTGTGAATGGTATACTAAGTGGAGTGATGGTGAGGAGTCGAGAGGAGAGCTCACTGAGATTTTTTATCTCACCCCGTCCATTTATTTATTTATTTTAGATCTGCAGGTTGAAAAGGAATACTGAAGGGGCTTGAATGCCAAAGCTATGTTTAGTTTGTTGTTTTGACTGTGTAACACTCTAGGTATTTAATGCAAAAAAGACAAAGTATTTGTATTAAATCCTTTGACGGTTATGTAATTTGAATTAGGAACCTTGTACAATTTAAACTTGATGTATGATCTAAGTTTAAATTCTCTTGGGATGACTGTATCTAATGCTAACTATCTTACTTTCAAGTATTTTGGAATGTATGGTCTTACATTATGGTATCAAAGCATCGGACTATAGGATAGGTAGAATGGTCTTAGCGAGTCCTTAGTATCTGTTGTTGTCCTCCTACTTATTATGCTATGAGATATTGAGCCTGATCAACTCAATGCTTTGCGCATTTTATGCAGAATCATGGCTTGTGTTCTGGATGACGCCAGAGAGACAAAGGAATCTTCGATAGTAACAAGTCAGTGAGTGGAGCTGCTATCTTGGCATAGGCTTTAATGAATCTTCGATAGTAACCTGTCAACCCAAGAAATCCTCTCAATTGCTTAACATTCTTTGGTATCGGCCAATCCATTACAGCTTGCACCTTGTTGCTGTCCATGGAAACTCCATTTCCAGAAACATATGGCCTAAGTACTCCACCTCCAACAATCCAAAAGAACACTTAGACAACTTGACAAATAGAATGTGGTGCTGTAGGGTCTGCAAAACAGACTCTAAGTGCAGTAAATGATCATGCCAAGTTGAACTATAGATAAGAATATCATCAAAAAAAACAAGGACATATTTCCTGTGAACCTGTTGGAAGATTTCATTCATCAAACACTGAAATGATGCTGGTGCATTAGATAATCCAAATGGCATAACAAGCCATTCATAATGACCATGATGGGTCCTAAAAGTAGTCTTGTGTCTATCCTCAGGCCGAACTAAAATTTGATGCTAACCGGATCTAAGGTCCAATTTAGAAAAAAATTTGGTGCCATACAATTCATCAAGCAATTCATCAACAGTTGGCATAGGAAAACTATCCTTAATGGTGATGGCATTCAAGGCTCTATAGTTAGTACAAAAACGCCAACTACCATCTTTCTTCTTAACTAACACAATAGGAAAAGAAAATGGACTAGTACTTGGTTGGATAATACCTTGATCAAGCATGTCTTGCACCATCTTTTCAATTTGTTCTTTTTGACTGTGTGGATACCTATAAGGCTTTACCTTAACCGGTTTTGACCCTTCTTGGAGAGGAATGGCATGGTCCTGCAGCCTTTTTGGAGGCAGCCCTGCAGGTGCTTGAAAAACCATCCTGTAGGTATGCAATAATGTAGCCATTTCTGGCTCTATGTCAGTCGGCAAATCCAACAAAATGTCCTTGGGTACTTCTGGTTGTACCAATTGAATGGTAAACATTTCAGCATTGGCATCTGTGTGTTGCATCCTTTTTAAGTGGTGGAATTGTGCTTGAGTTGGAGTTGTGCTTGTCTCCCCTTGAAGTGTAATAAATTTTCCTTCGTGAAAAAATTTCAAGCTCAGGGCTGCATAATCAGCCACATGGGGTCCTAAAGTTGCAAGCCAAGAAGAACCAAGTATCAAGTCAGCTCCTACTACAGGTAGCAAGTATGCAGGAACAGTTAGCTCGTGCCCCTGAATTATTACTGGCAGATCTTGTATCTTGCCCTCAGCAGTCATGGATTGACCATTTCCCACTAACACTTTACGTAAAGGGGCTGGTTCAATAGGTAATTTGAGGCATTGTGCTATTCTTGGTTGTAGGAAAGTGTCCGAGCTCCTCCATCACCCAGAATTTGAACATTGAGACTTCCAATCCTTCCTTTGAATCTTATAGTACCAACACCACTGGATCCTCGCATAGCATTCAAGGATAAATGATGTTCTTCTTCATTCACCTCATCATTAGGTGGTGTAATATCAGGTGGTCTCGGGTCTGGTTTTTCAATCAACTCCTCATGAATTTGTAACATCAGCAATTGTTTGTTGGGGCATTGATGAGAAAATGAAAATTTCTCATCACAAAAATAACATAATCCTTTCTCCCTTCTTAATTGCATCTCAGCAGGGGTGATTCTTTTTATGTTGGGGTTTTATGGTTTTGGTGCATAGGTCTGCTAGGTGGTGTTTGGAGAATGGGTGGGGAGTTGGGTTTGTTGGAATTGAAGTGAGCTCTATTTTGGTGGCTTGAATTTGTGGTTTGTGTTTTGGTTGGTTAGGCTGTGAGGTTTGTTTTGGCATTAGAGTTGTATTTTTCTTCATATACTTTAGCAAGTGACACTCCTTTAACAATAGAAATTGGGCTATGAATCATCACATCCCTCCAAATAGTGTCCTGTAGACCACTAACAAAGCAATCGATCAGGGCATCATTGCTTAACCCATACACACGGTTTGCTAAAGATGTGAATTCCAGGTAATACTCACTGACTGAGTTGGTTTGGGTAAGTTTGAACAGGGTGGCTCTAGGGGATTCATAAATGGAAGGGCCATAGTCAAGTTCCAGCGCTCGTGTGAACGCTTGCCATGACTGAAATGGGTGTGATCAAAATGAACCGAAGCAATAGTTAATCTATCAAGATCTGGGGTCTCATAGTAATCAAAAAACTGTTCAGCTTTGAAAATCCAGTCCATAACCTTTTTTCCATCAAATCTAGGAAATTCAAGTTTCACGTTCCTTACCTGAAATGGCTGCTTCTGTGAGTTTGAAGGACCATGGGAAGAATGGTGGATGGGAGAGTGTCGCTGCAAAAGGGTGTCCAGAGCTTCACGGATTTGAGTGAACTGGGACTCGTTGGATGCTTGGAACGCTTCAATCTTCTCGAATCTGGCATTGTTATCCACTCCCAATCGATCGATCTGGGACTGTAGGTCAAAGTAGCTTTTCTCTAGCTTGTCTGCATTGTGTTTGACTTCTGCATATAACTCCTTCATCCTTGTATTATCTGCCATGGTGAGATGAAAGCACCAATTGTAATGGTCTAAGTACAAAAAAATCAGGAAAAGGTGTATTGTTTTATTAGTTCGGCAAGTAACCTCCACTTCTAGTGTATGAGCTAGAAGGAATAGTACACAATGAGTCAGGAAAATTAAGACTGAATACAGGGAAAAATACGATGGAATGTAATTCAGAGAAAGAGGGAGAGATTAGAAAGAGGATGACCTCACACACATTCCATGCCTCTCCTCAAAGGCACACTCTCTCTCTTATAGGCCTTAGTCACACACATAGTCCCTCAACCTAGAATTATCTCGTATGCTTTCTCTCTCCCTTCCTTGCACCCTTGATTCCCGCATCTGTTGCAACCAATTTTGGACTCACATGCGTGCCCTGCTGTGAGGTAGTGCTCTCACCATTTGACTCAGCTTCCTTTTGTCCTTTCTTAGCTAAATTAGCCGTTACACAATGCATCATATCTTACGGCGATTATATTAGATTGGTATAAATTTTTTTAGTTATCAAACTGAAAATTTTATATCAACGAAAAGTTTTCTAATGTTGCAGCTTTAGTTTCCAACTCAAATCAATATCCTATCGATTACATCTGTCAATTGTTCTAGCTGAAAGCTCTGCCTGGCCTTAAAAATTTAGACACATCTTTATGAGTTTGTTTCAATTTCCAAACCTAAGATTGGATTGTGATATTAACAGAGACTATAGTATGAAGCCCCTACGTCTTACATTTGAGTTTCCTAGAGTTTTTTGAGGGACATCTGTAGCTCATGGTTTTCGTACTCTAACTTTTCAAAACCCGTATGTGATATTGCCATATCCTATTTCCAGAACCACACACATAATTTATCTATTTTCAGATGCTATTTCCAAAACCGCAAGACATCGGTTACAATTTAAAATTGTGATTGAGAATAGGGATATGGAAATTTGCTATTTTGTTGTGTTCCTCACGCCTTTGTTAGTTTTGGTCAATAGTAACTGTAAGATGCCAGGAAACATCCAATTATGACGCTAAGCCACTACACCTTAGTACCAAGCAGCAGGATGTAATAACGAGTGGCAAGAAAGGGTCTAATATTTGCAGAATCTCTTCTACTTCAAGTGCTGATAATGAGACTGAAATTGTTGAATAATTATTCCCATAAAAGATTGCAAATGATTGTGTCATGCAAATAATTCGAGTCTAGTTACGGACGCCCTCGACTTTAGACAGTCTGATTAATAATTAACTAGTACTATGGTTCTGCATGATATTCTACTGATTTGCAACAATTTTGGAGCCTGTTGAAATCAGTACTGTTGTTGCTGTTCATGAAAGCAATATTGTTGGTGGGAAAGTAAACGGTGCAACAGACCGTATTGTACATAGCAAATAGATATAATCAATGATTATTTACGATTCATAGATGCAACATATAATCATCTGATTCTTTGGTAAGTCATGTTCCTCGTCTCTTCAATTTAAATTTAATACTTTAAAAAATAAACTACCACTAAGAACAGAATGTTACTATTTAAAAAGACGTTAGTACTGTTCACCCAAAAAAAAGACATAAGTACTATTTCATTGACGTGAGATTTTAAACCAGAAGAACAGGAACACAATAGACAATTTCAATACAATCTAGTAATATGAAAAAAAATTCAATGCATATATTTATGTGATGAGAAATACAAACAAGCTTGTTCGCGGCTACGCCATATGGTGGGTTGCGACAGTTGGCTGTTAAATGGTTTATTATAAGCATCCGAATACCGGTATTATGTTAGTCAAAAGCACACCTCCCAACCAACCCACCGAAAGCAAGCTTTTCAACATGCACCGAATAGTGCATTCATATTTTTCTATGGTCCAGCAAAATAAGCACTGGCAGGAAGAAAAATGGACATTGTGCAGCATTTCATTTTGGGTGTTCACATTTCCTGATTCTCCTATAAATAGAGGCATTGTGAGTGAAGGAAATATATTCCAACATAGAGTGCATTCCAAGTTGAGAGAGTGAGCACCGAGAGAAAATTCCAGTGAGGGAGTTTTTGTGAAAAATATTTAGAGACAAATATTTTTGGTGTAATTGGGTTGTGGGTTTTGTGAGAGAGTGTGAGTGTTTGTAAACACAGTGTGTATTTTCCTTTTCAATATAAGGTCCGCAGCCTGAGACGTAGGCATTATTGGCCGAACTCCGTTATCAATTTTTGTGTGCTTCCGCATTTATTTTTCGCTCTTCCACTAATCTGACTATGGGGAAATTTTGCGTAGTTTCCTAACAACTGGTATCAAAGCTAGTTGGTTATTTCTGCTAAATCTTGGTGAAGATACTATTCACTTGAATAGTAATTTTTCGTGAATAGTGAAATTGGTCGGCGCTACCAATTTGTCCACGGAGGTGATCTAAAGCACGGTGGTTAGCAGAAATTGTCAGAAACGATCCTGAGAAGTCAGACTCGAGTGGGAGTATGGCCGCAGACGAAGGAAAGGTGAAAATTGAAAAGTTTGACGGTGCGGACTTTGGCTTTTGGAAGATGCGCAGATCGAGGATTATTTGTATCAGAAAAAGTTGTATCAACCTCTCACAGGAAAGAAACCAGCGGAGATGAAGGAAGATGAATGGATCCTTCTCGATAGATAAGCCCTCGGCGTTATCCGGTTGACGTTATCCCGTAATGTTGCGTTCAACATTGCAAAAGAAAAGACCACGGCGGATCTTATGAAGGCTCTTTCCAACATGTACGAAAAGCCGTCGGCCTCAAACAAAGTTCATTTGATGAGGCGGTTGTTTAACTTGTGGATGACGGAAGGTGCATCGGTGGCACAACATCTCAATGAACTCAACATAGTCACAACCCGGTTGAGTTCGGTTGGAATCGAATTTGATGATGAGGTACGAGCATTGATACTTTTGTCTTCTCTTCCGTAGAGTTGGAATGCTACCGCCACCGTGAGTAGCTCAACGGGAAACAATAAGTTGAAATCGACGATGTTCGTGATCCTGGTTCTCGATGAAGAGATCCGACGAGAGAGTCCGTGAATCTTCATCCTCTTCAAGATTGCATACAGAGTCAAGGGGAAGAAATTCAACCAGAGGAAATGGACGTGGCAAATCAAAGGGCGTGCGGTCCAAATCCGTAAATCATCATAGTTCTCAAAACTCCAACTCAAGACTATCGAGTGTTGGAATTGCGGGAAGACCAGGCACTACAAAAATCGATGCGTGAGTGCAATCAAGAACCAGGAGGCGAAGGGCGAGGCAATGTTGCTTCCACCTCGGGAGGAGGTGACGCGTTGATATGCTCTTTGGAGAGCAAGGAAGAGTCTTGGGTGTTAGACTGGAGCATCTTTTCATGCCACTTCAGAGAGAATTCTTCGAGAATTATGTACCCTGAAACCTTGGTAAAGTTTACCTTGGTAATGAAACAGTCTTGTGAGATTGTTGGCAAAGGTGTAGTGAAGATTAAGTTGAACAGTCCAGATGGGAATTGAAAAATGTCGCACATATTCCCGACCGACGAAGAACTTAATCTCGTGAGGCCGCCGCCGATGATTCGCTACACAACGCCTTCCACGGCGATCATTGGAAGATTTCAAAGGGTGCAATGACGATTGCTCACGGCAGAAAGAGTGGTACTCTTTATAAGACAGCAGGAGCATGCCATTTGATTGCAGTTGCAGCAAATGATAGTCCCAATCTATGGCACCAAAGACTAGGCCATATGAGTAAAAAAGGGATGAAGATCATGCACTCGAAGGGCAAATTGCCAGGTTTTCAGTCAGTAGAAATTGACATGTGTGAAGACTGCATACTTGGAAAGCAGAAAAGAGTTAGCTTTCAGACAAGTGGAAGAACCCCAAAGAAAGAGAAACTCGAGCTTGTTCACTCTGATGTTTGGGGTCCAACGACTGTCTCATCCATCAGTGGGAAGCAATACTTTGTGACTTTTATTGATGATTACTCTAGGAAGGTATGGGTATACTTTCTGAAACATAAGTCTGAAGTATTCGAGGCTTTCAAGATGTGGAAAGCCATGGTAGAAAACGAGACAGGATTGAAGATCAAAAAGCTCAGGAATCGATAATGGTGGTGAATATGAAGACACCAGATTCAAGAAGTTACGCTATGAGCACGGGATCGTAATGGAGAGAATCGTGCCAGTGCGCTTCAACACAATGGTGTAGCCGAGCGTATGAATCGAACGTTGATGAGAGAGCCGTGGCTTGCGGGTGCGCCAAAGCTTACCAAGCGATTCGGGCGTATACGACAACACAAAGCCTACTTGATCAACCGAGGTCCATCGGTACCATTGGCGCACGTAATACCGTAAGAGGTATGGAGCGGAAAGAGGTAAAACTCTCACATCTTAGAGTTTTACCGCGTAGCATATGTGCATATCAGTGATCAAGGCAGGAATAAGCTTGATCCCAAATCAAAGAAGTGCACTTTCATCGGTTATGGTGAAAATGAGTTTGGCTACCGTCTTTGGGATGATGAAAACAAAAAGCTGATCCGCAGTAGAGATGTGATCTTCAATGAAAGAGTGATGTACAAGGACAGGCATAGCACAGATGCCAGCAACTCAGAACAGAGTGGGCCAGTGTATGCAGAGGTGGACGATGACCCAGAAAGTCCTATAGTTGAGAATCCTCAGTCAGAGGAATCAATTGACGCACCAGAGCCTCCTACTCCAGCTCCTGATGAAGAAAGTCTTCTCGAAGTTCCTGTGCCCAACAGAGATACATGGACTACATGTTGTTGGCGATGGAGGAGCCTAAAGATTATGCGTAGCATGTCGCATCAGATGCTAGCAAGTGGGAGCTTGCCATGAAAGACGAGATGAAGTCTTTGATCTCCAATCAAACATGGGAACTAGCTGAGTTACCCGTGGGAAAGAAGGCACTTCACAACAAATGGGTGTATCGGGTGAAGGAGGAGAATGATGGCTCCAAGAGATACAAAGCCCGACTAGTCGTTAAAGGATTCCAAAGAAAGGAAGGAGTTGACTACACCAAATTTTTGCTCCAGCCAGAAGCTCAATACTATCGTGTCCGTGTTAAGTATTGTTGCCGGTGAAGAGCCTCTATCTTGAGTAGCTTAGACGTGAAGACTGCGTTTCTTCACGGAGACTTAGATGAGGAGATCTACATGCACCAACCTGAAGGCTTCTCGGAGAAAGGCAATGAAAATATGGTGTGCAGATTAAAGAAGAGCTTGTATGACCTGAAACAAGGTCCGAGACAGTGGTACAAGAAGTTTGATAGCTTCATGCACAAGGAAGGTTTCCAGAAGTGCAACTCCGACCACTGTTGTTTCTTCAAGAGATATAAGTCCAGTTATATCATTTTGTTACTTTATGTCGATGATATGTTAGTAGCAGGGTCAGATATGGACGAGATCAGAAACTTGAAGATGCAAATTACAAAAGAATTTGACATGAAGGACTTGGGTCCGAGAAAGAAGATCCTTGGAATGCAAATCACGAGAGATAAGCAAAGAGAATTTTGCGATTATCTCAAAGTGAGTACATCAACCGTGTTTTGCAAAGATTCAACATGGGCAACGCCAAACCGGTCAGCACACCTTTGGCCAGTCATTTTCGCCTATCCAAGGAACAATCATCTCAGACGGAGGAAGAAAGAGAATCCATGGCTAAGATTCCATATGCTTCAGCCATTGGAAGTTTGATGTACGCAATGGTCTGTACGAGGCCAGACATCGGCCATGCAGTGGGAGTTGTTAGCAGGTTTATGTCAAATCCAGGTAAAACTCATTGGAAAGCAGTGAAATGGATTTTGAGGTATCTACGAGGCACTACAGAGAAGTGTCTGTACTTTGGTAAAGGAGAATTGCAAGTACAAGGCTACGTAGATGCAGACTTTGGAGGTGAAGTTGATCATCGAAGAAGTACCACTGGTTATGTATTCACCGCTGGTACTACAAGAAGCTAGTTGGATGTCGCGGATACGTAAGATTGTTGCTTTATCCACTACACAGGCCGAGTATGTAGCGATGCGGCTTGAAAGAATTGATATGGCTTCAGGGATTGTTAATGAGTCGGGTTTCACACAGAGAAGAGTGTTTTGCACAAAGGATAGTCGAGTGCGATACATCCGCAAAGAATTCAAGATTTCACCTGCAACAAAGCATATTGGTCTTCGTTATCACTTCATCGATATCCGCTGAGGATGAGGTGTTAATGTTGAAGAAGATTCAAGGAAGTAAGAACCCAAAGCAGACATGTTGACAAAGGTAGTGACTATCGACAAATCAAGTCAAGTTGTGCTCAACTTCGCTTGGCCTGCTAGAATAACGCACTCAGAAAGGCTGGCCAGAAGATCGAGGTGTGAAGACCGATTGAAATCAGTCTTCAAGTGGGAGATTGTTAGTCAAAAGCACACCTCCCAACCAACCCACCGAAAGCAAGCTTTTCAACATGCACCGAATAGTGCATTCATATTTTTCTATGGTCCAGCAAAATAAGCGCTGGCAGGAAGAAAAATGGACATTGTGCAGCATTTCATTTTGGGTGTTCACATTTCCTGATTCTCCTATAAATAGAGGCATTGTGAGTGAAGGAAATATATTCCAACATAGAGTGCATTCCAAGTTGAGAGAGTGAGCACCAGAGAAAATTCCAAATGAGGAGTTTTTGTGAAAAATATTTAGAGAGAAATATTTTTGGTGTAATTGGGTTGTGGGTTTTGTGAGAGAGTGTGAGTGTTTGTAAACACAAAGGTGTATTTCCTTTTCAATATAAGGTCTGCAGCAAATTTCAAGACGAGGCATTATTGGTCTAACTCCGTTATCAATTTTTGTGCTTGCATTTATTTTTCACTCTTCCACTAATCTGACTATGGAGAAATTTTGCGTAGTTTCCTAACATATTACATAGTATCAAAGTAAACGTAACTGAGAGAGGTTCTCTCTGAAGATCATGGTTAAATCATGTAAGTGGAAGCCTAACACTAGAAATCGCCTCTATATTTCATTGCATCAATATATATATAGAACAAAACACTACTCTGTTATATGTACAGTACAACATATTTGATATTATTAGAATATTGACAATTTGTTTTCATTCCATTTGATAAATGACCACTTGAAGTAAGTTGTATACCCACTACGGTCCACGTGGAAGATCAATGTTTCTCTCTCCAATCGGAGATTCCTCTGAGCCATGACTGGATGGAATGAAAAGGATGAAAGTCAGTGAAATTCTTGTAAAAGTTATGACAATGAAATTAAGAATCGGATATTTACCTAAGATAACTCAAAGCTGACATTCGATAGAGACAGGTAAAGACCAAGATATGCAACCCAATGGTATAAAAGAATGCAGAAGTTCGGGCATACCAGCAAAGCATTCTTTATCAAATAAATAACTATGCACATAATATTTTAACGGTTTAACCACGTAAACAATTAAAAAAAATAAGAGTAAAGTCTCATTTTAGTCTCTGACAATTTTTGCGCTACCCATTTTAGTCCTTGACAAAAAATAAGTGCACAAATAGTCCCTGACATTTTCAAAACAGGGCCACGTTAGTCCTTCCGTCTATCTCTTTCCAAATCTGTCAGTTAACGCACTAATGTGTCAGGTTAAATGCTGACGTGTCAACGTTAACCCTGTCAAATCACCGCCAGCTGGCCCTTTTTTGTCCAAACCCAGATTGGGACATGTTAGTCCTTGTCAAAAATGGAAATGGGACATATTAGCCCCTGTCACGTTAAATCTTGAGCTACCCTCTCTTCCTCTGAAATTATCATTAAAAAGAGACCATTTTCTTCAATATAGAATAATCTTTGATGAATGATAATTTCAATATTCAGAAAGAGAAGGCATGGGGCTGAAGTTGGACTATACTGTTATATAATAGTTGATGTTACAAATTCAAGTGATAAGTGTATGCCCAGATTTGAATACTATTTGATTACCAGATTGAGCATGGAGTTCAAACAACTGGTTTTGTGCAAGTTCATGTAATTTCTGCCTATTGGAAACACTTTCTTTAGCACTCTGCAGCTGCTCCTGTAGTAATTGTTCCCTGCATACAGTAAAGGATTCAATAGTCTGGGTAAGCAATGACAAGGTAGAGAAGGATGGTTCCAACACTGTAGTCAAGGTAAAAAGTGGGAAGGACAAACAAATAATACCCAAATGCAGTGTTCTTGTGAAGCAACCAAGACGATACCTTTCTTTTAAAATTTCTAATGTTTTCTGGTTCTCCTCTGCTAGATTGCGTTGCTTAATCTCCACAATTTCTTTTACTTTCTCTTCCATCTGACATACGAGTTTAAATGTCAAATAGAAACCTGTTGTGTTTTCTCCAGGAATGAAACGACGACTATGATATTGTGTAGTCTACACTATATCATAAGTATTAACAACCTGTAACTCTAATTGCCTACTCCGCTCTTCAAGTCTTCGTATTGTGGCCTGCTGATTCTTCAGGTGAGTTGCCTCTGTTCTAAATTCCTCAAGCTCAACTTTCATTTTTCGGTTCTCAGATTCTAGCTCAGACAACCTGAGTGAGTTGCCTCTGATCTAAATTCCTCAAGCTCAACTTTCATTTTTCGGTTCTCAGATTATAGCTCAGACAACTTGAGATCTTGCTCCTATACAAAGAAATATATCAAAAAATGAACAAGCAAATAGCTTGCCACCAGCATGCAAGTAGATGTGTGCAGATGCATGCAAGTTTCATATATATATATATTACAGTGCGAGCAGGCTAAGTGGAAATTCTTGAAAACACATAGAAGGGACCTAAACTGGTGTCTATAATCCTGTAACTAGAGCCACTTGCATCTAGCCATTAACTGAAAGCCAACAATACGTAGATACTAGATAATCATAAACAAAGAGAGGACAGTTGATACTTAGAAAAAAGACATCATTAGATCTGAGAAACATAAATTTTCCTATATCACTGTTAGGATGATGTACAGATGTAGCTGGCAAGGTGTTGGCACAAGAATAGAAATAAGGCTTGACATTAGGTGGGTGGCAGGAAGCTGAAATGGGACATACATACGGCATTGTACAAGCCTATTAGGCAGTGATTCTTGTGATGGTTATACGAAATTTGATGGTCTCCCTCATGATAAACGCTGGTAGAAGCATTGGTTGAAAATATCAAGCGAAGGCATTATAAGGACTTTCCATTTACAACTTGTAAACAAGGGCCTGCAATAACTTTCCGAACTCTTCATTAATTATCACACCATACCACTTGATTGAATGTTTATGTTGGCAGTCCTTTTCCACCCCTTTTTCTTTATCTACACAAATCATTTATACTGTACATTTATCTACACGTATGGTATATGAATCATATTAATAAATGTTGGCATTCATTAATATGACCATCAAATCAATAAATATTCCTCAATTAAGAAAAAATAAAGTCAATAATTTAGGCATGAGATATATACATACCCATCTCATCCCATGCACGTATATGTAAAAGATGAAAGATGCATTGAAATTAAAGATGAAAAGTTGAAAATAAAAGATGCATTGAAATTGACAGGTATATTTTTATTGCAAGTTGTTCTCATGGAGTATTTTGAGTAATGCTGGAACTCAAAGCAACTGAAGCAAGGGCTGGATAAGGATCTGGGGCTTCGTACAGCTTTTGATAGATGTTAAGGAAAGCATTTTCTCCAAACTTTGCTCTCTTTGTAAGATTATCAACCTCTTCCTGGTACCCCTTAAGCAAGCTATTAAACAAACTTAACTTATCCTCAGGCGAAGCTTTCTTGAAATCTGTATGCAGCATAATTTGTGATCTTTCAGGCATATTAAGGAGCCCAAACAATGAAATAGTAAAAATACTAGTGACAACGGAGAATTGAATTGAACTGAATGAGACCTTTCCAGAAGGCGGAGACGACGGAGATCGGAGAGGTCGTTTTGTCCCTCTCTGATCCACCGTGCGGAGCCTCCATTTCTGCCACCAATGAATATCGATATCGATTTTGTTCGAGAAATTGAAGTATCAATCGCAGCAAGCTTTCACCAAACCAAATGAAAATAACAGTGTCTTCTGGCGGTAATGCTGTGTGGATCTCTGATACTGTTAAGAAATGGATCAATTGAATCTTGAATATGTAGCTGGTTCGGTTCGATTCGGTTCGTTTAAGAAAGTAGAAGTCGTAAAGGTGAAGCGGATGTGCTTTTGGCTTCTATTTTAATTAAGAAAAATGATAAATGAACACCCGAATGGGGACACCCTGACACCGTGATATCCGTGCGGCATTTTGACATACGCATTTAAACCATACTGCACTAAGTATGGATTTTTTTTTTTTTTACAAATTTTTTTAATCACTTTTTACAAAATTATTATCAAAGTGATTAATGTAATTCATGTAAGTGGTTAATACAATTCACTAACTGGTTAATGTACTACTCTGATGCTAATTTGTCATAGTGTACTCATTAGCCACTTTCAATACTGTATTAACTACTAATATCAATTATGTTAACCACTTATATCAACGAGTGCACTTGCATCATTAACCACTTCCAATATTGTATTAACCACTTTCAATGCTACATTAACCACTAATATCAACCTTGTGAACTAATTGCGAAAGTGGTTAATGATGTGCAAGTAACTGGTTAATACAGTTCACTAATTGGTTAACAACTACTTTGTGTCTGTATTAACCACAAGTGGTTAATGTGCAAGTGCAACGTACTTGTGGCATCAGATTAGCCATTAACCAGTTAGTGAACTATATTAACCACTTATTTGCACAACATTAACCACTTTTAGTTAATGGATACAAGTGAAATTGACATTAGAATAGCCCATTAACCAGTAAGTAAACTGTGACAATCCACTTATTTGTATCACATTAACTACTTTTATAATAATTATTTTTGAAAAAATATTTGTCCGTATACGCATGTTTATTATTACGGTGTCCAAATGGGTGTCCCAATTTTGGGTGTCCATTTAGCGCGACTGTTTAATTAAAACCTCTCCCACTTAATTTTAATGCCACTCTATTTTTTAAAAAGACAATTTTGCCCCTCCCACTTGGTGTTCGAACCTTTTTTTTTTTCTGTGATTTCAAGTTTTTCAGAAACTTGTTGACGGGAACGTCCGTCAACAAGAATCTGGTAGTTATAAATTTTCAAAACACTCTCGGATTCTTATTGTTGGGACATTCCGAAATTTAGAATCTGGGAAATTCAAACCTAGCAAAAAAAAGGTAGGCGAAACAATGTTAAATTGTTCAAAACATTCCCGGATCCTTATTGTCAGAACATTTCGGAATTTAGAATCCGGGAAATTCAAATCTAGCAAAAAAAGAGAGGCGAAACAACGTTAAATTGCTCAAAACAATGTCGGATTCTTATTGCTGGGAAATTTCGGAATTTAGAATCCGGGAAATTCAAATCTAGCAAAAAAAAGGGAGGTGAAACAACGTTAAGTTGTTCAAAACACTTCCAGATTCTTATTGCCATGACATTCTGAAATTTAGAATCCGATGAATTCAAATCTAGCCAAAAAAAAGGAAGGCGAAGCATCACGTACCGGAAAAGGTAAAAGTTAAGTAAGGGGTATTTTAGACTTTTTAGGGAGAGGGGGTGGTGGTAAAATTAAGTGGGGGAGTCCCCAAAATCATGGGCAATGTATTTTTTTCATCATTGTTACTGGTTGGGCTTTCAGTGAAAATACAAGGGGGCTACTATCCACGCCCACCCTTTTTTCTAATACACCCTCAACATTTTTTCATTTTCCCAAAATGTCCTTGTTCGGAAGTTAACTTCAGAAAGGGATTCACCCAGTCAGGAAATATTGCCTTTGAAAGTTAACATCTGGATAATTTACAACTTCTGAAAGTTAACACCTGGACTTCTTGTGAAGTTGTGTCCGGATGTTAGCTTTCGGATGGTACTCCAGATGTTAACTTCGAGACCTTAGCATAACTTCAAAAAGTTAACATTTAGATTTTTTTAAAATTTTGCACTTTTTTTTGTTTGTTAAATTTTGTATTTTTTGCCTTTTTTAAAAAATTTGTACTTATATTATTTTTTTGAAATTTGTCACTTAGGGTTGAAAATTTAAAATTGACTACAAAATTTTTTAAAGGCAAAATAATATATCCAAAATACAATAAGATATCATATCTTGAACTAAATACATAAAAATACCAAAATATGGTATCTATATACAAAAAAAAAAAATACAAAAAAAGTCAAAATAACAAAAAGAAACAGAGGTCATTGCGCTTATCGTGTCCTCTTCCTCCTCCTCTGATAAGTAAGGCCCATGATTTTCGCCCCTCCCCATTTTAATTTTCACACCTCCTCTCTCCCTAAAAAGACCAAAGTACCCTTATTTTTTCCTAACCCTTCCCCTCCCTTTTCTCTCGTGATTTCCTTCTCGCTCTCTCGCCGCTACCTTTCACCTCGCTCCCTCCGCCACCTCCCTCCTCGCTTCCTCTCGCCACCTCCCGCCGTCCATCTTCCGTCGTTCCCTCCACCAACTCCTTCTATCTATCGCCGCTGCTACTCCCTCTTCCTTCGTCCCCTTTTCGCTCCAAACTGCGTAATTTTTTCTGCGAATTTACTGTTACCGAAAACTTAATGACAGAATCCCCCGTCAACAAGATTCCGAACGTTCATGATCTTGAATATGAATTGAGAACAACCAGATTTTTGTTGACGGGGGATTCCGTCAATAGGTTTCCGGTAACGTAATATTGGTTTTAAAACAATGTACCGCCCGGAAACAAGTTGACGGAATGCCCCATCAATATGAATCTAGTAATTATAAAATTTGAAAATATCCGGATTCTTGTTGCCGGGTGATTCCGGCAACAAGTTTTTGGAACCTTATTTTTTCAGATTCTTGCAGAGGCATAATTTGCTTCCCTTCCAATTTCTTCCCATCTCCATTCCTCTACCTTCCAAACCAAATTTCAATGAAATTAAAAGTTCAAACACAATGATCAACATGCTAAATTGAGTAACAACATATTCAACATAACAAATTCATAATAATCAACACTAACCCATTTCTAATCATATTAGGTGACCAAATCATTTAACATAGAATTCATGAGAAAATTTCATAACAAATTATGAAGTGTTTATACAAGAATAGGACTCAATCAACAACAACATAAGATTTTGTTCTTGTTGGTAAAAATATCGACTTCCAATCTTGCATGTATCGCCCATATACGCCTCTCATTCTTTAGCTTTGTCGCTTCTACAAATTACCCAAAGTCGATCCGAAGACATATTGAGCCTCATTCTTGAAATATACCTAGATACATGTCATTTTTTTAACAAAATTAGTATTATCATCTATGAAAGCCGATTAAATGTCAAAAAAATAAATAGGACACATAGATGTCATGCCTGGCATAAAACGTCGTGATACTATGTATATACCCAATGCAAATGGCACCGTGGGTATTACGATCTCTTGGTGGTGCATGCCAAGAGGAAAAATTGTGTAACTTCCCTTGATTCTAATCATATAACGACCGCTTTATACTTGTTAGCAATGACCTATCCTCGCATCCGACATCATCATCCACTCTGTCGTGCCCGTGATTCGCCCACATTCTCAACATATAGGATCAATTACTTTGTCTACGCTGTCATTGCCACCAAGCACACTGACATAGTCGTCACCAGGCTTCCTTTTAGTCTGAATGGGCACTGACTTTTTCTAGTACCATTAGCCTTCAATCCCGTCTTGTAAGGTTTATACTTGCCACTTTTTTCACAACTCAACATCACAAATGTCTTCTTGTTTAATCGCCTGTTGTCTAATCTTGAAATAACAATCACGCATCCAATAGATTTACCAATATTTTGTGTCCACGCCAATAGGTCATCTCGGGTAGAAAAGACCTAAAAACGCACAAAATAATGATTTAACAACTCATCCAACAGTAGCAAATTACAAAACTAATCAACAAAATAGTAAGTAGCGTCATAGTAGTGAATGCACTAGTACAATCCTGTGTAAGTTCCATTGTAGTACGATCCGCGCTCTATATAACATCATCCATTGCAGACGATCCACGCCGCCAAGAACCTCCATTTCAAGACAATCCGCTACCTCGTAATATCCATTGCACTAGGTATTGGGGTGTCGGGAAAATTAATCTATCTCAAGCACCACACACAAAAATCACAAATTCAAATCGACTTAATTCAAAACTAAATTTCAAACGCACTCTAAATATGAATCCGAAAGTTTTAAAAATGAATACGTCACTGAATCTTGTTGTCGGGTACTTCACAACAAGAATACGATAATTTTAACTACCACATTCCTGTTGACTAAGTATCCGAAACAAGATTCCGTAAGGTTTGAAATCACAGAAAAAAGGATGAACACACATGTATTGACGGACGGTGGTTGTGATGCCCAAGGCCGCAATCGGGACAATGCGACTGGTGAGGTTGAGGTTGGGAGAGAGATGCAGTGGGAGAGAGACTGATTGAGAGAGGGACCATGAGAGAGAGTGGGAGGGTGTTTGATGAAGAATGAGTGGGGAGAGGGGAGGTGAACTGAGGAAGAGGGAGAGGGGGAACAAGATGAGGGGTATTATTGATTTTTCATAAAAAAGGGAGGTGTAAAAATTAAGGGGGGTAGGTGGGAAAATAAAAGCCCGATAAGTAATGGTGCTACGCACCTCAACTAGTAATCATTGTACCCTCTGGCAAAGTCAGCCCATCCTGTACTCCCCTCTGTCAAGCATACCTTAAGGTGTTGTGTAACACCCACTTGAAAATAAAGTTGTCATATGTAAATAAAAATATTTAAACTGAAAACAATGGAAGACTTTAAAAACGCGCAACGCACAAAATTTTATTTCATCAAAGTAATGCGAAAAAAAATATAAGTTTAGTTATTACAAAATGAAATCCACTAGCCGTGGTACTAAGAATAAAATCCAATAGGACTGAACCATAACCTAAGAACTCCTGACTGAGAACCCACTCCTCACATCCCGTTTACACCTGTCCATAAATAAGAACAGGACAACAACAAAACAATGCAAGGGTGAAAATCTCACTTAACGAGTTTTATCGCGATACTCAAATAAGTTAGATAAAAATAATAATAAATATTATACACAGACATAATATTTATAAGATCATGTAAACAAACAAGTCAAACCTACAATCATCTCCAAATATGTTTACGTCAATCCTAACTACAAGTAATCCTTCTCCGCAATCGCATTTATCCCATACCAGCACAGTCTCGTGATTTCTAAATGCATGTTGTCTATTCTATTCTGATTAGTTTATTACTTGGTAATAATGGCTACACTCGACCCTTAGTCGGCTTACCACTTTGTCACGATAGGCTATACGTGATCTTTAGTCAGCTACCACTTCATAACGACAGACTATGTGTGACATTCACCAACTTACCACTTCGTCATGACAGTTATACTTAACCACTTAATCACCGACCGCTTTATAACGACAGTTACGCTGACCTCCAAATACCATCGCTTCATTATGATTGGTTATGCTTGACCACATTCTATTATGCAACATACCATGGAATTCCTTTCTAGCTAGGGCTATGTTCTAATCTAAGAGCATGATAACTCAAAACCGCCTCACCAAAAATAGTGAGAAGTATACCCTTTCGTGCATAACCCGATTGTCATCACGATTTGTGTATCATCACTGTCGACCACTCAAGCCCGTCACAATTCAATACCAACACATAATTAATGCATTAGGTCATAGTCTAACTATATGTCGTCAAACCAACTAACAATTGGTATAATAAGTTCACATACAAAATCATATGTCAAGTAAATCACACATAACCAAACATACACCAAATTTAATCCCAAAATAATTATGTATCAAAGTTTAATACCTATTTCCAAAATAACCAGTGATGAAACTCTCAAGGAGTTTTCATCCCAACATCATTCCATAACAAACAAACATACAAACGCACAACAACTTATGCTTTCTCAAAACTCCAAGAGAAATTCCCCTTACCTTAGATCTTTAGAGTGCCACTTCCTTACCAAAATTCCTTCTAGCCAAAATCACTACAAGCTCATAAATCACCTTGGTGATGAATATGGTGTAGTTAAAATTGAAATTAGATGAGTTTTGATTCAAAACATTTGATTTCTCTCTCTATATTTTTATGGAAGAAAGAAGAAATGAAGATGAAGTGAGGAGAGTAAGAGAGGATAAGATGTTCAAATTTCATATAGATACACATTGATTTGAAGTAGGAATTAAATATAATTATGTAATCCAAAATCACATTAAAATTGGTTTTGTTACTCAAATAATTATGCAATATTCCTTTGTAATTCAAATAATAATCAAATATAATTTATTTATAATTTTCATAATTATCCAAAATAATAATTAGGAATTATCCTAATTATACCGCTTTAAAAACTCATCACGATTATGCGATTAAATTGACGCCTCAGAAATCAACAAAGCAAGAATAAAATTAATATCTTCTCACAGATCGTCATCTATTGACTACAAAGAAAATTTCAAAATATGAATGTGTTGAGTCCAAACAGACTTTTCCGCTTCAGAAAAGCATTAATCGGGTAGTCAAAATGACGTCCGGTTTTCAAACAAGAATTAAATCTAAAAATATCACCACTAGCTAAATAAAATATTTGGAATTCAACCGTAAAGTCCGTTTCCCAAAATTACGCACTTTTATAAATTTACGAAAATACCCCAGTAGCGTATATTACAAACAGCACACAATTGCAAGCAGACAAGCGATGAAAATTAGAGTTGTTATAACCACCAATTAAACAAAATATTTGGAACTCAATGGTAAATTCCATTTCCAAAATATGCACTTTTCAAAATGACCAAAATACCCCTATATATAAAAATATACAAAAAATATTTTTTTGAAAAACTGAAAAATTAGGAATGTTACATTCTACCATCCTTAAATAATTTTTCGTTTCTAAATTTGTTTTGGGCTATGACTTCCTCAATGGATGAGCCTAATATGTGTTAAGTGAGTGTTGAAACAAAGACTTGTCTAAAAGATCAAGTTGTGAGCTTTCCATTAGTGGGATTGACAAGTTTCAATTCTTTACATACTAACCTATGTGATTGAGTATTTTAAAGTGATGTTTTGTGTTAGGCATTGAGTTTCAAAATTTTGAACCTTGTTTAACTAGTTGGACATGTGGGTAGCAAACTAGAAATTTTACAGTAGTATTACCCTAAATTTTAAGCCTAGGAGCCGAGGCCTAAGTTAGGGATAATAGTTTAGAGTTGGTTCTAAACCCTAGTGTTTTGATTTATTAAGGTTGGAGAGATCATGTCGGGTGGACGAGGTCGTGTTTCGAGATCGGAATTGTGATTGTAGCGCAGGAAGTAACGCCTAAGGTCAGGGCATCTTCCATTATATTATCTTAAATGTGTTTGTGTTTGGTGAATGTTTAAGTTTATAACACCCGTATTTTTACCGCTAGTTTTACTGTGTATTTTTCTGTATGACGTAATTACGCGTATATATTTTTGTATTGTTAATCAAGTGAGTGAAATTAACAAAACTAAAATTATATTTGAGACTTAATACATTTTATTAAGTCATAGTTAAAATTTTCAGTTCAAAGTTCCACTGTTGTCCGATCGTGTTTTGAACTACCCGCGTAAGATTTTACCCAACAGAAAACTCTAATTCGAATTTTAATGTTGAGATATTTGGAATTTGAATGTTTTATATTATTTGTAATCTATTGAAATTAGTTTGGCAATTTTTGGATGAAGATTGTTTGATAATATATTTTCTACGCTGATTAAAAACACGAGGCGGTGAAACCGAACGCCAGAACGCAATCGGGACGAGATCCTTTGTGCATGCATTGAGCTTCCTTGGAAAGGAAAAAAAATTGTGAAAATTCTGCCAAGTCATGTGAATTAAGAGAAAATAGTGATGAGTATAGTTAGTCAAAGTGGTTGGGGTATAGTTCCAATCACGGCTAAAGTTGGAAGACTTTGTCTAACTTATACCATTAGATTTGGACTAGATTTTTCTTCCCTCTTTTTTGCATGTGCAAGCCGAAGTTTCAGCTGGAAATGGAGAGTTTTTCATTTCAAAATCTAAATCTTGGTGCATTAATATTCAATATCTTTTGTTCCTTACATGCCTAACATTTAGACAATTGTAGCTCAACTGCACGTTAAATTTTTCCTCTCTCTCAGCTGCAAGGCTGACCTCTTCCCCTTATTTCTACCGTGGATTAGCTCTTCCTTTCATATTGTTTTTCTGAGTTTTGGTGAGGTGAAAATAGAAAGAAGAAAGGAAATAGTGAACGATGGAGTGGGAAACTTGAGAGCAACCCGGCAAAATAATTTCCTCCTCTCCTCTTGAGTATTTTGCAGCACACTTGTAGTAATAACCCATGATCATTCCTTCATTTTCATTACTAAATAATGTTGAGGTTGAGTTTATGGTGTCGGTGTTAGTGTTAGTGTTTATGGTATTGGTGTTAATGTATTTTCATGTGCAGATTTTTAAAATCCGTATAGACATATGTTAGTATTTTAGTCATAGCTTTTTTCACACATATCCTTTTTAGTTGATTCTTCACTTTCTGGAAACTAGACTCATTTCTCTATATTTTTTGCACAAGAATCACTGGATTTGGTTGAGTATTCCTATTTAAAGGTTTATTACAAGTTGACAGATAGATTGTTGCCTTGTTCCAGATACCCGAGACTCATTTTACAAAACTGTATCAAATGGCTAATTTTTTGTTAAATTAAAATTCATTTTCAAAAACTAGACACTCCAAGCTTTCCAGGGAGTTATCATTTGCTCAAATCCAACGCTGCTTGCTATATTAATAAAATCGGTGAAATAGAAGTAAAAATTTGAGTTCTCTAAGTTTTGAAATATAGTTGTGAAGATTTTTTTAAGGTATTAAGTTTTTAAAACCTTTGTTTTGAACCTTGTTTTCTTAGTTTGAGGAAGGGTAGCAAACTAGAAACTTTAGAGTAATATTACTCTAAATTTTAAGCCTTAGAGCTGAGGCCTAAGTTAGGGATAATAGTTTAGAAGTTGCTTCTAAACTTTAGTGTTATGGTTTATCAAGTTTGTAGAGATCGTGTTTGCAGTCGAGTTCGAGACCGTGTTCGAGATCGTATTTGTGATGTTGACGTGGAAGGAAAGCTTCTAGGTAAAGGCATCTTCCAAATATATTAATGGTGAGTGAGTGCATATGTTGATAATTTTATATTTTGTTAGTTGATAATGATGCACGATTATAATCCTTGAAATGGATGATGATGCTCTAAATGATGCTTTATGATTATAATTGTTGTGACATTGATCACTTTCTGTACTTGTGAATATGTCTGTTAATGATTGTGATGATTGGGAAGTGGCAAGAGCACGTGAGTCTGGGGTATCCATCATAACGGCGTTAAATAATTAATGATTTTGAAATGAAAATTAAGAGGTATCTTATTAAAAACAAAGAGGCACTTTAAAGTGAATTTTTCTAAAAACCCTAAACTAGCAATGGATTAATCACCTTTTCTTTAAAAAGAATCAAGTGAGAGTTAGAATAATTAAAACAATTATTTTGAACTACTAGTGGAATTTCTCAACATAGACCATTTCGTAACTAGTAGGAAATTTCTAAGAAAAAGAACTTAGGGATATGAAGTGAGGTATCGAAACGAAGATGTGGGATTCTAACTAAGGGAGTTAGAGCCAGAGTTAATCTCCTCGGACACTTCGTGCAAGTGATCCTGTCGTAGTGAACTAACTGTGATGATGGTGAAGCATTTCATGCATACATCGGTGCTAGAAGCGAGGTGTTGTAGAGTCGCCTAAACCTAGGCACAACTACGTACCGACAGTCAAGTGGAAAAACAAGCATGTGTTCAGATGGGTATGTTCTGGACGCAATCCCTGCGGAGAATAATTGTTGGGCCTGGTGGGGAACCCCAGAGTTCTTGATACCTTTGCGAGGGTGATATTCCGGAATCATGTCCATTAGAATATAGACTAACCAATAGGGATTTGTGGTGCATCCTTATCGTGTTGACTATTGAGTGTTATCTTATGTTGTTGCTGTGTTGGTAGTTATCTCCTGTGTGTGTTTGTGTGTATTTGTATTATTATATGTTCTGCCTGGGCCGATGAACATTTCTATATATGGGTAATCTCATGGATGTCACGTCAGACGATGTCGACCCTAGAGCTACCAGAACTAAGCATGTCATTCGTGATGACATTTAAGTTTCCGGACTTAGAGGCTCTGTTCGCCTGGGAGGTAGACCACGCCTTAAGCCGGGTGACACATTCTGGAAACATGGTCGAAACTACGCACATGGATGGATGGGCCATGCAAGTAGAGCTTATGTGCGCCGGTGATGGAGTTCCCAAAGTGCCTTTACACGTATCAGGACGCATGGATGGGGCACACTCGGCGAAAGTATCTCAACATCAAGAGGTTTGGTCTCAAGATACCACAACTACCTTTCTCGAGGAGCTGGCGGGTCCGGTGGCTGCCACAATACCTGACCCGTAGGAGAGTGTGGCCTAGAGGATGGGTGGTGGTACATCCACCTCTCACACAACCGCGGATTCACCTGGTTCTCGGTGGAACCTGGCTTCACAGATGATACTCCTCCTCTTCCATTCCTATCCCCGAGCCTACTCCTCGGTGGATCCACCTGCTTTCCTTCACTGCGGTATGGTGGGTCAGAGATTCTGAGATTGGATCGTGGGATTCATCCGACGAAGAGGATAGTGCCAGGATGCATCTTCCATTATCCCGCTATTGATTCTACTAGAGACCATGACAATGTCGTTATGCCGATGGAGGACGCGTGAGGTTGCGATGGGACATGCAAATGATGGCGGATGAGGAGGAGGAGGAGGACACCTCGGCGATCATGAGGTAGAGTCAAGAATGTGAGTTGTGTGGTACTACTCATACTTTAATGTCTCGTGAGGATACGCCGCCATACTATGGAGGCTATCGTAGAGATCGGTTAGTCGCTCCGACCGCTTGACCTCGAATGTGTTGATTAGTTTAGCGCCTCTGTATATTTAATTTGAGTCCTGGTCTGTGGATTTACTTTTGTATTTTGGAATGGATCGAGGATTTACTTTTGAGTAGCCTCGCTTAGGTGTCTACCGTGAGTACCTCAGAAATAAGAGTGTTGTACTTGAACTATGGCAAGTGTATTGTCTTCTGCTTTTTGATTTATATGTGCACCTTTAGTTACATTTTCTTTTTGCATTATACTCTTGTACACCATGTTTTCCAAAGCCTTTGTAATACTTTGACTTGTGGTTCTCAAGAAAGAAGATTTAAAAAAATTATCGTGTTTTTTTCAAAGACAAGGCAAGTAATATATTTATAAATCATTTTGTATATAGAGGTAGAGTTTAGATGCTCATAGCACTCTGAAAATTGGGGTATACTGTAGTTGACATGATGTGGTAATTTGTAGATTTGGTGATGATGTATGCTTGAAAAATTTGAGTTAAAGATTTGACTATGAGTTTTGCATGGTTATTAAACAATGGAGGTATTGATGGTGGTGCTATAAAGTTGTGAAACATTAGAATATAATATGCTCGTATGTATGCTCAATAAAGCGGTAAGGGTGATGAGCTGGGTGTAGTTGAGATGATTCAAGTGTTTTCTAATAAAACCTAAAGATATTTTTAATTAAAAATCAATCAAAATACTCAATGTGGATTTTTCTAAGAAACCCTAAATTAGTAATGTGATCTAACCACTTTTTCTTAAAAAGAATAAAGTGAGTGTTAGAATCAATTAAAAATACTAATTTTTGAACTAATAGAGGAATTTCTAAATAAAAGAGCATTTTTGACAACTAGTAGGAAATTTGCAAAGAAAGAGGACTTTAGGAATACCATGTGAGGCTCTTACGAGATGATGAGGCGAAATTCTAGATCACGAGAGTTTGTAGGCGCTGAGTTGAAAGTGATCCCGAGACACTATGTATGCCGGTGTGATCCAGTTTGCGATGAAACTCGCTGTGGTGATGCATTTCATCGTGAATCAATACTTGATTTAGGGAATCCAAGTTGGAATAATGTCACAGCAATGCGTGGTGTGAGCCGATTGTCATATGGCTATTGCGCGACCACAAGTTAGGAGTCATGAGGCTCACTTTGAGTTCAGCTATACGACTACGGGACTTAGGAGTGCCTCACGCAGTTAGTGTGCTTTTCATAGGACTCACTCGACCAGGGAGTCGAGGGAGAGCTACCGAAGATTCAAAGCCACGTAACGACTCATTGAGTCGGGGGTCATGAGGAGCTCATCGAAGCCCAGGCCATAATGCACTACTTAGTTGTAGGGTCCCATGAGGGCTATTGAGTTGGGACTGTCTGCATTGAATTGATTACATTGAATTTTTAGAATTTTGGGCCGATTTGATTGAGCTTGATCAAGTGTTGGGTGTTGATGTGCCACCATGCTCTTTTGTGTTTAATTATGAGTTGCTAGTATATTGTGATTTGTGTATCTATATACTTGCTTGCTTTTATATGATTGTTTGGGAAAGATGATCCTTTCTATTCTGACATGCTCATGGATGTCATCCCGTACACGATGGTGCAGTTCGGGAGAGTAGTATTCATTTGGTCATGGGTAAACAAGCATAAGGTCGCGTGAGGAGGACCCCATCCGACTACCTTTCTTGTAGAAGTCATGGTTGATTAGATCTTATTGCTGAGAAGTTGCAAGATCAGAGCATTATGGTAAAGACCTGAGCAATGAGGTGCTCTCTATTTGAGCGATGCCTCTTTTGATTTGCTATTATGCATATTGTATATTTTTTGAAAACACAGGATCGCTGCAAATGCGCTTAATGTTATGTTTATATGTATTTAATTGCATGGTTATTTGTGTTCTAGTTGTACATCACATTTCAAAATGATGTGATACTCGTTTGTATTTTGAAATGAAGTTTGAAAAGAGAAAAAAATATAGACCCACATTTTGTGAAAGCCATGCAAGCAAAGTATTGCCACCAAAAGTACTTCAACTTTTTAAAGGTTATATATTAGATCGATTAGCAGCTCCGAAAATCTAAAAGGGCTGTTCACGTTGCGATCATCGAGCAATTAGGTCATAACCGAATTGTGAGATTAAATAGCCATAAGTCGGTTAAGTTAGTCGGGTTTTATGCCGGGAAGTAGATAAGCCTATTGTTGGGCTTGAAGTCATGTGCTTATGTGTTTGGCTTGTTTCTTGAGTGAAGCAACCTATGCGATTAGTGCTTTGAATTGCTTAACATGTGTTGGAAACACTAATTATGTGGGGTTACTGATTGGGTTATAAACCTTGCCAGAAACCCAATACTGCTCCGAGACCAATGCGCTCGAGCTGAAAATCCAGACATGAATCAAGTGATCCAGGTACGCCATTTGGACGATGGCGATGATCTTTGTTATCTATGAGACCATCTGCCCGGAGAATCAACACGACCTATTGAGACAACAAGCGAGAGGGGCAAAGGCTCGCCAGAAGGGCCGAATTAGAGCCGGAGTCATCAAGACCAAGGGCAACGTGAGAAACAACAACATGAGAACACCTTATTTAAAATCCCCAGAGGAATGATCAGGGACAGAGTCTCACTTTACCTTCCGATGTCACAAACCTCGTGAAGTGGGAATGAAACTGACCAGAAGCCGATTCTCACCCACGGCCGTAATTTGCGTAATGGTTGTGAAACAGGGGGACACTATCTGTCGACTAAGGTGCACTTGCAAGGAGCATGCTTTGCTTTAATTGCAAAGAGCTTTGGACATAATATTAGCCATAATATTTAATATCATGAGTCGTGCTAAAGTGGAAACTCTATGGGATTCCACCCACGCATAGAGATTCTATAATGGAGTTAGTGAATTCAATTAAATTAAGGTGAACTTAATTTTAATTAATGGGAGGTAATTAATTAAATAAGATTTAATTAATTAAGGGATAATTTAATTAAAAAGAGTTTTAATTAAATATGGACCCCAGTGGTCAGCCTGGCCCATTTAGTGTGTGGTGACCCAAATGGGTGAGGTTATTTCTCTCATTCAGCGAAAAGTGATGCTCATCGTGAGAGGAGACCTAATTTTAGTGAGAGGAAGGCCAACCATTATCCCGAGAAGGGCTGGCACCCAAGAAAGCTCCTGGGGATCTGCGTGGACTCCAGTAGAGAGACCAGCCATTGGTGCCTTTGGTGGTCAAGATTATTCAAGCACGCTTCAAGAGTGTAAATACAATAACCTTTAACACTTTGTGATTCTTAGCAATGACATGGTCCCATGAGGAAACGAGGGCTATTTCCGCTCGAGAGGATTTCTTCTATTAAGAAAATTTAAAATTGTTCCTCTTGAAAACCCAACACTTCTATCAGTATCTTAAGCTTTAAATAAAAAATAACAGGAATGCAAAGGTTTCTACTTTAATAGCATGAAAATGGGCTCTTTCAAGAAAACTAACAGCCAACTTCTAATATATTGATGAGTATAAGTGGAGGCGGATAACACAAACAAACGCGATAAATAAAAACCTGAAAAGCTTGTCAGATGGTGCGGAATACACCCATTGTCTTCAAGCGATAAACCCTCACAGAGCACAGAAAAAGTGGTTTAGCAGCATTTCAACATTTGACATAAAAGAGAAAAAGGAAACAGTAATCAAAAAATAAAAAATAAACAGAGAAGAGGAACAAAGATACGTAACCAACAAAATGAGAAAAAGGAGATAGAGAGATGGAAGGCGGGAGGAGTTGCCTTCCAGTGGCTATTTCTGCAACCACAGCTCAACTCCTTTTTGCCACATCGCCTACTTGCAATCAGCTATTACAGTGGCCATCCCCTGGCAAACATCTCTCTCATTAAAATTCTACTGCCACACGTAAGCTTCGTCCTCCTGGGGTGCCACCGAAATGGCGGTTGCAACACAGAGTCCTTAGGATCACCGCCAAGAACATTCGAAATACCCTTTTCTCCTACCATATCTCCCTCCGGACTTAAAGTCCACATGATTTAGTTAAGTTATATTGGGATTAGATTGGGGTTACATCACTTAGGCCGTTGATATTAGATAGTGATATTTGACAATATAAGAAGAAAGAAGTGGGTGATCTGAGGGTTTTTCCTTTTACGGTTTGGGGAAAAAGAAAAAGTAAAAGGAAAAACTTCAAGGAGGAGAACGAAAATATTTTTTTTTAATAGGCAATTTTCGTATCTTATCTCCAGAACTTTACTACTGTTCATCAATACTAGTATTTTTTTCCATATAATAATCCTCAATATAGCGCCTAATCAGGTGGCCAAAGCTGCCAATTAAGATTAAACAAAAAATATTTAAAGTTATAAAAAAAATTGCTAGAGCGCTATAAGCTTAGGCTTGGCGACGCTAGGCCAATGCTATTAGCGTTAGCGGCTGTAACCTCTATGTTTTCGCTTTTTTAGGCTAAAACCATACATTCTAGCAGTGATTTCATACATACATCAATATTTCATTTAAGAATCAATTGTTGGACTAATGTCAAGTAATCGCGGTACAAACCAAATTGCCATATGACTACCGAGTTTGGGTCGTGAGGCTATTACAGATTAGGAAGCCGTCTGACAATGTACGGTTGAGTCAGGTCAGTGAGAGATACTCTGCCCGGATATTACAACAACGCATTGGACATGAATACGCCGGTCTTTTGGAGTTCTTTAGCTTTCAGCAGACGGAACAAAACTACTTTTCAAAGAGAATCTTATTCCATCTAGGGAGATATACATTTTGCTTCGACTCGATGACTTTTTGACGAGTAATCGAAGAACTATGTCAATTTATTTTCAACAATTACTAATTACGGTGTCGAATTCAGACAACATGACCATGGCGTAAATGATGTTGCTTTTAATATGAAATCATCGATAGATTTTTCTCAGAGTTTTGGTTTGTGTGACGATATTTTGTTGTTAATTAAGTGAATGAAAATTTACCAGGATAACACTATATTTGAGAATTAATATTTATTATTAATTCATGGTTCCAAATATCGTCCACAAATTCTCAAGGAGTTAAATCCACACGTTGAGCTCAGTTTCTGGTCAATTTTTACCCGAGAGAAAAATTTAACTAATTTTGATTTTGATGAAAATCAAATTGTAGCTTGGTGTGATGATTTGTGATTTTATTAGAGCAAGGTTATAATTTATTGGTGAATAAATTCATTAGTAATTTCTTAGTCACGCGTTAGATTAATTCCTCGTTCAATTAATTTATGTGATTATTGTCGTCCCAAGATGGTGTAACAATCGGTAACGCGATCACACGGGAGCTAGCGATTCTTTGATGGTATCACCAGACCTAATGGACTTAGAGTGTATTCGCGGCGGGAGCATGGGTTAAACCCAGTGAGGTGTCATTAGATAAGTGGTTCACAGATGAAAAAATCTCACCTAATGCCATGGCTTACATGGTGGGATTCACTAGTCTAAAATAGGGTGATTCATCCAGACTAAGTCAAACATATCACCTATTTCAGAAATTATTGACCATAAATTTCTCCCCTTACTACTCCTATGAACCGTCAGCAGTCCCTCCCTAAAAATACATTTTTTCTGTTTTGTTTCCACTTGAGAAAACTTAGTGTTGTGGTGCTTAGATTTTGCAAGAAAAATTTCCTTCCTTTTCTTCTCTTGAAACCAAATGAGCTAGCACCACTTTTCTCCTCTATTTTCCTTATCAAAAATCTTGTGCTGTTTATAGTTTTGGGGAGTGAGATTTCGCTCCTTTTTGCTTCTATTTTTAGTATAGTTAGATTGATGATAGTTTTGAGTGAACAAAAGTTGAATCTTTCATACTTTCCTCAGGAAGCTTTAAAGTTGTGACATTGAGAGAAATTTTGGGGAAGATTTACTGTGAGTTATGTATTATTTGTTCTTTGTTGTTCTTGTTGATGATGTTGAAGATTTAAGAAGAAATAGTGAAATCATAACCTCCTTAAGGTATCAGAGGTATTGACTGAGAAAAGGGGGAGGACTTCAAACACTTCAAACCTTGATTTCGCTGTGGTTTATTCAGCTGTTATTTATTTAAGGATTTTGGAGAAAGACGATTACCAGTTTTAGTCATCGGTTCAAAGTATGTTTTGATCTTCTAAGACAACAAACACCTAGATCATGAAGAAATCTTT